>CM026176.1:7951480-7981713 GCA_014825975.1 Bombus haemorrhoidalis
GTTCTTTCCATATTCCTAGGTAGTCGTGTATTAGTATTAGATGAAAAAGTATGAACCTATCTACACAGTTAATAAAAATATAACTGAATTAAGAACATAAATTCCGTATTTTTTAATACATATTATACGTTTATTTCTCTTATCTACGATCTAGATCTATGTCTAGATCTACGATCTCTTCTATTTATCTTTTATATATGGTTTGATATATTTGGTATACCGCAATAATATAGATTAAATTATGTAAAACATATCTGTTTCATATTAGAATAACTCAAGCAAAATCTTGAATTATATAAACATATATAAAATATTTACCTGAAATAAATCAATGGTCGATCAAGTGTTACATCTTTTGTATTTGTACATCCTCTTCTATCAAAATTTAACAGATTAACTTTATAATTCTTTGTTTAACATTCATCATTACTAACTGATATATATCCATATTGTAGGCATCCTTCAATACGACGCACATGTAACCATGAGTAAATCCACAAAACGACTGTGCGGTGCCTCGTGTCGGTCAACCGCTATTATTTAGAGTTGCTTACAGTACTGCTCGTTGATTGGCTACAATTCAGCAGTACAACATGGTGCCTGCGCACATCCTTGCGCGAATATTTAAGAATATAAACGTATAATATTTGTACTTTAAGATTGATTAAATAGATATGTAAGTACAATTTTGACAACTCGTCTTAACAAGATCTTTATGCACTCATCATACAATAAATATGATACATGCAAAGTATGTATAACATTTAAAATACATGTATGTATGTATAGTGAAAAACAAAAGTCTTCGTACAGTTGGAATATAAAAATAAAAAGAGCAATATTTCCTACATTATTCAAATATATATAATTGTACACCATAAGAGGTATTTATATAAATAATATAATTGTATAATAAATGTACACATTGACATTGCTTATTGTTAGGGAAAAAACGATAAAAACGTTTCTTTTATATTGTCGCTAATAATGATCGAGTTTATTTCGTTGATCGGTGATTCACCGGCTTATTATGTTTTTGCCAAGCACACGCGTTTTTGTACCTTGGCGGCAAACTCGACCTAGGCAGTTTTTGCATTACCTTGGTCTAGGCTTTAGAACACAGACTTACTCATACAGGAGCCCATCTGTTTTTGCCGATCGACTAAAAATCTTCAACTGTATGTAAACATTAAGGCTTCTGAATCATTTTATCCTTCTCTCACTTACGAATAGCCGCAAGTTCGGCTACTTTTACCCCACGAACGTTCTTCACTGACTATAAAGAAACTTTCGCCGGTTCCACTCTGTAAATCTAACGACACATACGTCCATTAATAATCAATCTTGTAATTTCGATCGCTATGTACTATAAGCAGAAGATAAAGGATAAGAATTTGAGTTGGATTTTGCCAACCAATATTGATCCATATGCTGCAGTGGTTCCGCCAATTTTTTACGAAGATCTCGGAAACTAAGGCAAACCGCCGCACTGACTATATGTATAGGAAAACGTTGTTAAAAATGTTGAGTTTTACAATGCATTAACATGTTCAAATCAACGTGACCCATCAGTTTGCCAGAATCTTTACTTCTATTTGACGGTATAGGTTACCGGTGATTCATGCCACTTACCTTTCCAATTTTAATTTATAAGAATGTAATTTAACCAAAACTGAAATAAATCTCAAATGTTATCGAAGAAGAATAAATAATGACATGTAGTGTTTACTTATAAAAAAGGCCCTATTTATGGGGCTTTAGCTCAATGTGGCTAATTTAAAGTAAAAAGTATTATTCGAATAACAAACTATGAACTTTTCAAAGTATGGGAAACAAAGTATAGTTTTGTTCTTGCAATCTGGACAGTAAATGTTAACATGTTTGCTATATTTTACATAAAGTAAGTTATTGACTTTATATCATTTCCTCTCCCTATTTTCTTGCTTAGGGAATGATAGCATTCTTTTCTTGTGGTTATATTTTTCAAAGATATGCTCTTTTTGTTCGATAGGAATGATGTTAAAGATCTTTTTCAGTTAACAAATCGTCAATTCTCTTTTCACGAAATTTCAAGATACCAATTTTTGTATCTACACCAAATTTTGTATGTAGGCATCAGGCGTTTACCAACATTGTACCGCAAGTAAGTTCTCTTACTATCTTTCTACACCATTTTATTGTTTTTCTCAAAGAGTTATAATAAGCTGCCATTTGATCGGGAAAATCGATTCCTTTTTTTTGCTTCACTGTACCTCAGTATAACATTTGTTTTTTTGCAAGGTTTTGCTTCTCCTAGTAGTGGTTTGTAGAGAACATTTGTCAGACTCGCATATATTTGATAGCAGCACTTTTATTTATTGAGAATGTAATAAATGTGATCCTGTATTACTAATTTCAACGAAGATTACTAATTTCAAAATGTGATAATAACAAAGAGACAACACGACAGGAAAATGAATTCGACAAAAGCCCCTATTATTGAATTTTACAATACCTACATGGATAGTGTCAATGAATCAGATAAAATCCTGTATACCTATCTCGATGAACCAAGAACAGTTAAATATTGGAAAAAAGTGACTTTTAGAATAATCAGCCACATGGTTTTAAATGCAAATATAATTTACAAGGAAAGAGTTAACGGTAAAGCATCGGTTACATTTTATTTCGAATATTATTTTTGAAATTAAGTGTGATGAAGGAAAAGAAAGCACAGGTTTTCCAACGTGGTGATGTAAGAGAAAAAACATTTGGTTTAGTAAAGTTGCCACAACAATGGTCCGACAATGTGTATCTGTAGCACCAAAAATAGCATAAAAAATTTTCATTTCACCTGTGTGCAGTCTAAAACAGGAATTCATCCGATATATTTTGATAAACACACATGTGTCTAGTTGCGAGGGTACAGTAGTCGCAAAGGATTTGTCAGCGAGTTCGAGGCAACAGTCCCAGAGTACGGCCCAATCAACACGCGCTAGTATCATTAACCCTTTGCGGACTACTGTCGCATTTGTTGTGTCCCACGTAAACGCGTTGCTATGGCCGAGAATTTCATATATACGTTCGACGAAAACGACGGATAGAACCAAACTATGTGTGTCTCACATAAACACATTGCCGTGGTGATGAAGCTAACATTTCATTCTTACAGATTCCCATTTCTTAAGAAAATATGTATGTATATATGCGTTTAAGAAATTGCAATCTGTAATAAAGGAATCTTGAGTCAATCACGTTCAGCCACCGTTCTTTTCGCTATTCGATGAAAATTTTGTAATGCCCAAAATGAAAAGTAAGTGAAGGAAGCAGCAGCAATAGAAATGTTATATTCGATGAAGAAGAAACTTATAATGAAGACAGTACAGAGATCATGGAAACATCAGATATAAAAGGTGAAAACTATAAATATTATAAATAGCAACATGAAGTGATTGAATGGGAAAACTTTACACAACTGAACTTTTTTAGGTATTGTGTAATTAAGGCTTTGCTGGCATGGTGTAATGAAACACGTGTCAAAACGTTTTATTATTTTTGGTCATCTTGTACACTGCTTCTCTACATATTACAGCCACTTGTTGAACACGAGTCACGTCTTCCTGAGTACCATGCTGTTCTTCAAAATTGTTGAACTTTTTAAAGAGGATCTTCATCTTCCTAGGCGATAATGTCTGAACAACTGCTCTCTCTAGAACTTTCCTGTAAATATAAATTATTATAAGGTAAATTCTCTATGAAATTAAAAAGACAAAATATAGTTGAAAAAACATCTTTACCTTGCTATATCAATATCATTATATTTAACTAGGGAATCAATATAACAAGACCATATATCCACCCGTTTTGGATAAGAACTTAGAATTTGCTGAAAGAGAGTTTGTGCTCTCTCCTTATCCCCAAATTTGTTCTCCATAATCGCAAACCTTGCCATTAGATTTATATCTGTAAAATTTATATTATATTAGTATTTTATTCTTTATGACATTTTATTTCTGTTGTGTACATACGTTCAGATGCTGACAAAGATTGCAATACTCTATGCATTGTTTATTATTGGGATGCAAGATTATAATCTCTATTTTACGTTTCCAAGAGACACAATGTGTGATTATAGTAACAAATAGATTTACGCGATACAATATGTCACAAAAATTGAGAACGTTGCTAAAATATTACAATCGTGTACAACACCTATTCTATTCTCTCATCTAGCTCTAAATTCTCTTTCGTCAATCGTATGAATTTAAATGTATTAAAATCAAGATTTCCATCTTGAACAGTTTTTTCAAATCTAAAATAATTCGAAGTTTTTTTATCACAATTCGATCAGAACGATTTACCAACTCCTTCGACATTGTATATGTACTATACATTTCCCATTTCTCCCTATCTTTCTCCAAGATATCGTTTCTCTTATAGCAATACCATGAATATGCCATTCAATAGATTATAGAGACTCACAATTTAACGTAAAATAACTAGAATCAAGTTTATACCATGATCATCGTACAAAGTACATGTATTTCAATTTCTTCTTTTGGTATAGCTATATATTGGTTTTCAGCTGCTAATGGAATAAAAGTTATATCTTCGATTTTATAAACATCAAATTTGCAAATATCTACCTTTATGCTAACATTGATGATTTCTGACGCACAATTGTAGACGGATTTCTTATCGCGTATGGCTTGTGTTTGTTTGCACATTGTGATTCCTATCTTCGTGTTACAATTTTTATCGAGAAATGCATGGCCTCTTTTAATCGGTATACTAGTATTATATCCCATGTCGAGTCTGTTAGCAAAGATATGGTTATTTTAAAGGAAACTTTACTTTTGACAGTAAAAACCGTTAGTCTTGATATATTTAAAATGAATTGATAATTTTTCTATTTTGGTTCTAATGCTGTGTTATAAAGGTGGTGTCCTAATGCTTTTTTATAATTCTCGATAAACAGTACATGATCAATCACTTGAGGACTACGGATTCCTGCTTTACTCATATTTATAGTGTTGAATATTTCATCGAAATGAAAGTGAAGATTATAAATTGCGCTTTCGGCTTGGATTATTAAGTCTGTTATTAGTCGTTTTCTAGTAGTATTGACCATTTATTTGTCAAATTTTTCTCCTACTTAATCAATTAGTTTAATATTGTTGGATTTTATAATTTTGTGTATGAGCGCAGTTTGATTTACAACTACAGTTTTTAATTCGTTTCCGTCTTGAAATAATTTGCCAATGTTAGTGTTTATTAGGTCCAAATCATCGGTGTCAAGATTTCACACACACACACTGAATTAACAGGGTTAATACAAACTTGTATATTTAACAATATTTATTACTATAATACACACGTCACAAATTATTTAGCGATAAATACAATTCATTTGTTACAGGAATTCTACCCGACTTTATGAAATCTGTCGATGAATTCGTTAGACTAAGCGACTATAATTCGTCAGAACCTCTCGATGCATTCCGTTTGAATCCTCAAATGATACTGATTGCCCCTTCGATTTTTCCTTTGTCTTCTCTGGGAGACGACCCCCACTACGCTCGGGTCATGCCACCGTTCGCGTCTATGATCACGTATGCCATCTTTTTTGTGTGGATAAAATAACAGACTGAAGGCAAATCGACGTTTCTAGAACTCACTGCTTGATGACAAATATGCGTTTGTCGCTACACTATATATTTTTCGTCGGTCATATAAGACGATCTGTCTGCGACACTGTAGTTCTACAAGCGAAGGTTAGGAACACGACCTATAGTAAGCCTCGTGGGGTAACATACTCCTCCCGTAGAGAGAGTACCGATCAAGTGATATGGTGCGATGCTATCAGGTGATTTCCTTTTAGAATTCGTTACTGTTGACGGTTTCTTCGAAGTCATCTCCTAGCGATCTGCCCGATAGTGATACTATCCGCTTAATGCTCCAATCCAGGGTGCTCGTTGCTGTTCGAACAGTAACCGTCCGTATGATGCCGTCTGCGCCGAGTTGGATCTTGATGATTCTGCCCAATGACCATTGCATTGGGAGAACGATGTCTTCTCTGAGAATGACGTGTCTTCTCGTATGCCGTGACTGCCTTTGCTCCATCTGTTTCGGATGTTGTTCTCGTTCAGATACCCTCGATGCTAGCGGTGCTAGGAATGTTTGATTTTTTGAATATGTTGCCAGCTGGAGAGACGATTGGATGGAGTGTCCTTGAAATTTCGTTCTCGAAAACTTATTAGTCTCCGACGAGGAAGTGACCGAGAGTAAGGACAAGGAGGTCGTTGGGGTCTGTAGACATTGGAGTTAGCGGTCTGGAGTTGAGAATTGATTCGATTTCGATGATGAGTGTGTTTAGGTCTTCAAATGTTAGAAGTTCGTTACCTACGACACGTTTGAAATATGACACGTCGTTTATAGAATTTTACTGCAGCCTCCGACAACCCGCCGAAGTGAGGTGAGTTGGGAGAAACTCGGATTGAATGGCTCCGACTCGCATATCCCACCCTTGTCCAGAAATGGATTGAGTCGTTGTAGCTTCTCCTTCACTGCAGAATTTTGATCTGTTTGAAGAGTACGAATTTCATCTGAAAAATAACAGAGTTGTAACAATTTGACAAGTTTATTATGCGCAATAATTAAATTTTGCGTCGTTAGAAGTCTCCCTCGATCCTGTTTTTGTCTCCATCGAAGGCAACGAGCAATAATTCTAATCAGCTTGGGCCAAGAGGAAAATCTTTCCAATAGACTGTGGTCAGCAGGAGTCACGGACAGACAGGTTGCCTTCTTCTGCTCCGGTATTTCGATTAGTGATATTGGGTTCCACGTCGATCAGCATCCTTCATTCCAGTCTATGTTACCAAATGGTTAGTCGCAAAAAGTCTTCGGGCGATTGACCTCGGGATATGAGATCCGCAGGGTTGTCGAGGGTGAGAAATATGACGCCAATCTGAGCTGTGAGACTTCTTTTGAATTTCTGCTACACGATTAGCGATAAAAGTTTTTAGCGCATGGGATGATGTATTAATTCAATGAAGGGCGATGGTAGAATCAATCCAATAAACGGTCCGAGAAATGTTGCTTGGTAAGGCTTGAAGGACTGTAGTGGTCAATCATGTGAGAAGAAGCGCTCCACTCAGTTCCAGCTTTGTAATGGTTTGTAATTTGAGCGGAGCTCTGACTTCGCAGTGAGGAGTCGTGTCCAGACATGACCATCCGGAGTGATGGTGTGAAGGTAAACGCATGCCCCACACACCTTTTCGCTGACGTCACAAAACCCATGTAACTCAATTTCCGCTGCAGACTTGATTATGGTTTAACGTGGAAATTTTACATTGCTAGGCAATGGTAACTGCGCATAGTATTTGCTCCATTCTTTATGTAAGTCAGCCGGAAGAGATTCGTCTCAATTGATTTTTAACGTCCAAACTCGTTGGAGCAGCATCTTAGCTCGAACAATCACTGTTGCAAGTAATCCAAGAGGGTCGTAGATCTTGGCGGTTTCGGAACCGATTATTTTCTTCGTAATTCGAGAGGTGGTAGAATTGATTTTGGCGGAATATAGGATCGAATCGTCAGAGGAATTCCAAACAACACCAAGAGTTTTTAAGATTTGAGATTCGCCCAGAAGTAGCTTGTCGTTCATGTCTTGTTCGGAAAGACCTTATAGCAGTTCCTGATTGTTCGATGTCCATTTTAGAATGTGTAAACCGGCTAGTTTGAGCAATTCTGTAAGCTCCATTCTCAAAGACCATGCATCAACCTTTGTATCAAGTCCTGTGAGAACATCGTCGACGTAGAAATCTCGCTGTAAGACTATCGTCTCTCGTGGATACCGAAGTTTCTCGTGGTTCACCAGTTGTTTGAGGCACCGAATGGCTAGATAATGGGCCGCTGACAGCCCGAACGTCACTGTGTTAAGTTGATAGATGTCCACTTCTCCTTTAGAGTTAAATGCCACAAAATTTATTAGAATTTTTGATCCTCTGGACGCACAAAAAATTGTCAGTACGTTTTTTCAACATCGCCTTTTGTCAACGTATTGACGAGAAAGAAATCTCAGAAGAATGAAAAATAAATCATCTTGTAGTTTCGGTCCCGTATGAAGTATGTCATTTAATGAAATTCCGGTGGTGGTTGGTGCAGATCCGTCAAACATGACTCAGAGTTTTGTACTTTGATTGGACTCTTTGATCACGCCGTGATGTGGCAGAAAATATCCGTCACCAGTGGAGTAGTCCGTGGTAATCTTCGTCATATGTGCTAATTCCAAGTATTCTTGTAGTATGCATGATAGTCGGATTCGAATTGTTTGACTTGAGCCGATGGCAGAGAGATGCGAGTCGCTTCATCGCCAAGGCTTTAGAGGATCCAAACGAAGAAGTTGTTTCGTTAAATGGCAGAGCGATAATGTATGGCCCTTCTTTGGCGCGTTGGACGTGATTTCGAAAGTGTTCCACGCAGTGTCATTCCGCCTTGCAAATGAAATGGGCATTTCTTCTTCGATTTCCCAAAAAACGGGCGAGATCCACCTGTAAAGCTGTTGTGGAAACATAAAATGAGTGTGCCGACGATTGCGAAGTTGGGCTCCACTCGATGACACATCTGAATCGGCTTTTTGCAGACGCAAATTGAGCCCATTTGAGTGTCTGATGTCAAATTGACCGTCGCAGAGTGATGCTAGTGTTGATCCGGCGCTCAATAACATCTCGATTGGAGCAGATCTATGGAATCTTGGATCGGTTAGCTGGAGATTCCTAGATGTTTGTATCGTTGAGCGATCTACGGGTTGATCTGGGTCCCAAGTCGATATAGTTGGTATGATTAGGAACGTGTGCGTTCAAATGTGCTGCCAACGGAGGTGATCGTGGCCGTGATATAGCGTTTCGAGGTCGTTGATAACGTGTTGAGGGTTCTGATTGGGACCGAATATTTCCATTGGTTGAGTTATAATGAGTTTTCGGTGATAAAGTTCATGCTAAAGCCGGCGTCTAGCAGAGCTCTACAACGGAATAGTTGAATTTTATTCTTTAGGATGTTGATATGCGCTGTGACTAACAAATCGTGATGTAATGGTTCAGAAGGAAGGGAGATTAGTGAATTCGTTTTCTGTGATTCGGTCCGTATTAAAGTCCTCTGATGTAGTCACTGCTTCGCTTCTCGTTGAGGATTGGGCGATAGATTTGATCCAATTACTTTTGTTCGTGATAACGTTTTGGAGACGTTCGGGGAGACGTGGAGGAGGGTCTCGAACGATGTGACGAACGAGGTATCGATGAACTAGGTAGTGATCGTCCGCCAGATGATCGATCGCTTGATAAACGACCGCTCGATGTTCATGACCTTGATCTTGATGCAAATATTTGCGATGTCATTATTTGCATATGCGACATGAACAGGTGCAACATTGAGTAAGAGAGTGCCCTTTGTCTAAACAATTAGTACAGATCGATGCCCTTTTAGCAGCAATTTTTGGCCGACGTCGCCTTGAAGACATCGCAATTCCATATATCCTTGGTAAGTTGGACACGACAACGTCTTATGTGTCGATGACAAATGTGTGGCTTCGCGGCACGTTTTGTTGCTGACGGTTATATTGGTCGGACGCCCCTTTTGTCGCGGTTGTGGTGGAGCTTGTCCTATCGCCGTTCGTCCGTGGTTTTAGGAAGTCTGCCAAGTGCGCATATTACGGCATTTTTTTGTTAAGTAATGTGCGTTGCCACTTGCGAATGGTGGCTGAGGGTAGCTTCGATGTGAATAATTTGATAAGAACGACGTTCGATGTGACTGATTCACCTATTTTCTCTAAAGCTTGAAGATTTACTTTAACCGACTCGAGAAAATCATCTACGGCTTCGGGTATCCCCTGGGTTATTTTGAGATAGTCGAAAATCAGGTCCCAGTGGCATACAGACTTGACGGTGGTAGTCAAATTTTTCTTTAAGAACCTCAATAGCGATTGAATAATTGAGTTCTGTAATGTCTAACAAGTGGATGCTTCGTGCGGCCTTTTCGGTCAAGGATGATCGGAGATAATAAAATTTTAGTACGAGTGTCAGTCGTTCACTTCGATCTATTGTGGACGAGGAGGGTCATAAAAGGAATGCCAATTCTTGAATGTACCGTCGAAAGTAGGTAAATAAATTTCTGGCAATTTAATCGATGTCGGCTTAGCGATATTGGATGAACCGTAGCTTGACGATTTCGACGACGACGCTGGTGTATCATCTATGAGTGTGCGTATTCGTACTATCAGATCGTAATATATATTTGTAATTTTGGAAACGTGCGCATTTTCCTCTTCTAAATTTTCTAGTTCTTCTTGTAATAGTCTGTATTGTTTCAACGTGTTGTCGATCAGTGTCTTCATCAGTGTCAAATTCATCGAGTCGTTTGGATACGGTAGTAAATCGGCCAATTTGGAAGCCTCGTTGCTCGTCACTGTCTGGTTTAACGTGTAAGACATTTCTTTGCGGAAGTTGGCCCTCTAGTTGTTGGCGTGAGGTTCGTCGCTAACGATTGCTGCGATGCTGATGATGATTTGATCACGTGGCACTGTATGATTTACTGCTGTATCGCTATTCACTTGATCATCCAGTGCGCGTGATCCGACTAAAATGTTACGATCGTGTGTTGCAGAAATTCGACCCGCATTTATGATATCTCTCGATGAATTCGTTATACTGAGCGAGTTTAATTTTATTCGTCGATTTTTTCTTTGTCTTGTGTGCGAGACGATCCCCACTACGTTCGTGTCACGCCATCGTTCGCGCCTATGATCACGTATGGCACCTTGTTTATATGAATAAAATAACGGACCGAAGGTGAATCGACGTTTCTAGAATTATTTTTTCTATTTCTTCCTAGGTTAATTCCTGGATTGGGTCCCATGCAAAAGTGACAGGGTGTCGGGTATCGTTGAAATATAGAAGCATAAGTTTGATCTGATTCTTTTCAAATTCTGTAAACGTGTTGTCCCCTATATGTACTTTCTTGTTCTTTCGCAATATGTTATTAATTTTTCGTAACGATATTGTTTCTAATTCTGTTTTAGTCAATTAATGAAAAGGTTAATCGTTAGGTTCCATTTCCAATCGTTTTGGGATTTCTGATTTCTTTTTCCATTCCATAAAATGTTGTAAGCAATCTATGCCTGTTGTTCCTTCAGGGGTTTCTACTTTTTGAGTCGCGTGAATTCCAGATAAGCTATCTGCAACTGGGTTGTCTTTGCCTTTAACATATTCGATTGTATATTCGTATTATTCTAACTTTAGTCTTCACCGCATTAATCTGGATGATGGATCTTTACAATTATTCAACCATTTCAAAGCTTGATGGTCTGTTCTAATAATAAATTTTTGTTCTAACAAGTATTGTCGTAATCGTCTCAATGCCCAAACTATCGCTAATAGTTCTTTCTTAGTCGTCGTATAATTCTTTTCGGGTGGATTCACTATTCTAGAAATAAAACAACATGGGCGTCCGTCTTGTGAAAGAACTGCTCCTAGTTCTTCACTACTTGCGTCGGTTGTTAGATGTTGTGCGATGTCGCTCATGATCTGGCCGCCAACATACCGTTACACAGATCCTCAATAAACCTAAAGCACCACCATAAACCGAATCATTTTAATTTAATTTTTATTCATGAAAGTATTTTCGGTTTATGGATGGTCCTTAAAACAGTCTTTAGGTTTATTCCACGCTCTTACAAATTACGAAAAAAGCGGATATTCGTCTAACGGAAAAGCAGGTTTTTCCCATAAACAAGGACACCCATGAGCCATGTTGGCAGGAGACTTCCTCCTCATATTTTCATTTATTAACGTTCGCTATAACCAATGGGCATCGCGGATCGTAACCCTCACTTTCCTACCGAAAAGTGGAAACAGCGAAGGTCTTCGTTCAAAAAGGCACATCCACACCGAGCTTTCCTCCGTAATAACACGAGAACAGATTTCACTGTTCCTACAACATAGGTTCACTGTTCATACAACATACTAGTGCAGTCATCTTAACGGTTTCCACGACATCAGTTCAATTTTCTGCTTCTACGACGCCGGAACCAAATCGACAACTATCAAGTCATCGTCAGGCTACCGGGTCTTCACCCATCAAGCAATCATCTATAACACATATATCTTACGAAACGACGTAACATTTGAGTGTATTAAGTTGTTGAAAATATAATTATCATAAACTGCTAATTACGGTGTTATACCACATCAATCACCCCTATTACAAGAAATTACAAGAAATAAGGAGATCGACCTGTTCGTGGTGTCGATTATTACAATCGTAACGGGAATTTACGACTCCCGTTGACGCGCTTCCTCGCGATCGCGCTTCCACGCGACTGGAAGAAAATACAGTCTTAGTAAAGTCAGGGTATGTTAAAACTGATGCTTCGCATAGTCTTTGTTTTAATGTCTCAAAGCGGCTCCCCCACCAATCTTCATTGATGATGTTATCTACTCAAACAATGATAAAGTCCATTGATAAAGATATTAACAAAGAGGATTACATACTAAAAATTAAAAATAAGTTAAAATCCTACCGGCCAATCCAGACTCCTACAGGAAACTAACAAAATTAATAAAAACTCTGAACGCAAACTCCCACACATATCAACTGAAACAAGAAAGACCTTTTCGTGTGGTACTACGCAACATCCACCACTCAGCTAATTTAGACGAGCTGAAACTCGAACTCCTAAATCGTGGCCATGAAGTAACCAACATTAGCAATATAAGGCATAGAATCACAAAAATCCCGCTATCCTTACTATTTATTAACTTAAAGCGAAAACCAAATAATAAAAAAGCTTATAATATCAATTGTTTAATGAATTCTGTAGTAAAAGTTGAACCACCTTTTATAAAAAAAAGAGATAGTTAAATAATAAAAGGTGCCAAAGGCACAGCCACACGCAAAAATATTGCAACCATAATCACCGCTGCGTTAAATGTGCAGATATTCACCCTGCAGATCAGTGCGCTAAATCTTCAGAAACTCCTGCGAAGTGCATCCTCTGTCAAAGAACAAAGATAAAACAACAAGAAATTGACGTAATGCTTATATCTGAAACTCACTTCACCGATAAAAATTACCTGAAAATAAATAGTTATAACTTTTACCATACCCAATATCTCAGTGAAAAGGCTCGCGGCGGCACCGGAATTATCATCAAGACCAGCATAAAACATCATGAGCTTCCATCATTCCAGAAGGACTACCTCCAAGCCACAAACGTAGCGATGGAAGATTGGCATGATCCAATCATCACATCAGGAGTATATTGTCATCTTAGACATTCTATTTCCAAAGAAGACTTTGATAAATTCCTCGAAGACTTAGGCAATAGATTCATAGCTAGAGCAGACTATGACACTAAACATACGCAATGGGGCAGCAAACTTATCACAGTAAGAGGCAAAAATCTTTTGAAATGCATAAACGCCAACAGAATTAATTACCTCAATACAAACGAACCCAATTACTGGCCAACTGATACTAGAAAACTACCTGACTTCTTTATAACTAAAAACTTCTCGCTAAGATAGATCCAAATCAACTCTTCTGTGGAACTCTCTTCAGATCATTCACGCGCCATAGGAGCAATTAATTCAAAAATTATCGAAAATCAATCTAATGACTTTATTCATAACCAACTCATAAACTGGCAGCTCTTTAGGGAAGTATTCAATCAATGAACATCAGCCTCAATATCCCTAAAAACAAACGAAGACATAGATATAGCCACAAAACATTTAAACACCACCATAATAAAGGCGATCCGTTACTCCGAACTCTTATAATCCGAGTTACAGTACCATACCAAGATAAGTTACTTATAATTCTCAATGAGAATTGATTGTAAAAAGTCTACCAAATAAAAAAAAAATATATGCCCAATTTAGTATCCTTAGGTGACATCAGGTTCTTGCTTAATTATACTTCTACCAGCAGCCTATAGATGATAAGTGACATCCGATTACTAGTAGATGGATATGTCACATTACTGCCATTTTCACGTGTTCTTGCGAGGACGGGTTCAAAGTAAAATGGATAACCCTGTATTTATACTGCCACTCCAGCTATTCTTCTCGTTCAAAATAACAAATAAATCGTAACAAATAAATCTTTGTTGATGATGTATCCCCTAAAATTGTGATGGTTCATACACTGTACCTTCATTCTTCATAATAAGCCATTTGTGTACTTCAGTTTTACGAGTTATTGCGAGAAATAAATAGAAATCATCAAAAAACAAGATTAGAACTGTGCGTCTATACATTACATAAATCAGATGCAGGAAATATTTCTAATTATAGAGACCTGTTACGCCATGAGGCTTACCATAGTCCGTGTTGCGGAAAGATCGTCTCATAGGACCGGCGAAATATATACAATGAAACGACAAGCGCATATTTGTCATCAAGCAGCGAGATCTAGAAACGTCGATTCGCCTTCGGTCCGTTATTTTATCCACGCAAAGAAGTGACCTGAGCGTAGAGGGAGTCGTCTCCCAGAGAAGACAAAGAAAAGATCGAAGGACGAACAGTATCATATGAGGATTCAAGCAGACTGCATCGAGACGTTCCGATGAATAAAATTAAAGTCGCTTAGTCTAACGAATACATCAACAGATATCCTAAAGTCGGTTCGAATTCTTGTAACAAACGAATTGTATTCATCGCTAAATAATTTGTGACGTGTGCATTATAATATTAAATACTGTTAAATATACAAGTTTATATTAACCCTGCTGATTCGGTGTTAAACTCATTTAAACTACCTCTGTTATCTTAATCGAAACAGGGAACAACAAATTCGACATCCGCGAACGGTAATAACATTTTGGTTCTTCGAGTAGAATCACGCGCACTGGACGATCAAGTGAACAGTGATACGACAGTAAATCATACACTACGACGACACTACAGATTATTGCAAGAAGAACTAGAAAATTTGGAAGAGGAAAATGCGCACGTTTCCAAAATTACAAAAATATATTACGATCTGGCAATACGAATACGCACACTCATAGATGATACACCAGCGTCATCGTCGAAATCGCCAAGCTACGGTTCATTCAATGTCGCTAAGCCGACATCGATTAAATTGCCAGAAATTTATTTACCTACTTTCGACGGTACATTCAAGAATTGGCATTCCTTTTATCACCCTCCTCGTCCACAATAGATCGAAGTGAACGACTGACACTTGTACAAAAATTTCATTATCTCCGATCAACCTTGACTGAAAAGGCCGCACGAAGCATCCACTTGTTAGACATTACAGAACTCAATTATTTAATCGCTATTGAGGTTCTTAAAGAAAAATTTGACTGCCACCGTCAAGTCTGTATGCCACTGGGACCTGATTTTCGACTATCTCAAAATAACCCGAGAGATATCCCGGGAGATACCCGAAGCCGTAGATGATTTTCTCGAGTCGATTAAAGTAAATCTTCAAGCTTTAGAGAAAATAGGTGAATCAGTCACATCGAACGTCGTTCTTATCAAATTATTCACATCGAAGCTACCCTCAGCCACCATTCGCAAATGGCAACGCACATTACTTAACAAAAAAATGCCGTTATATGCGCACTTGGCAGACTTCCTAAAACCACGGACGAACGGCGATAGGACAAGCTCCACCACAACCGCAACAAAACGTCCGATCAATATAACCGTCAGCAACAAAACGTGCCGCGAAGCCACACATTCACCACGACACATAGGACGTTGGTGTGTCCAACCTGCCAAGGACAATACGAAATATGAAATCGCAATGTCTTCAACGCGGAGTCGGCCAAAAATCGTCTTGAAGCTGCCAAAAGACATCGTTCTGTACTAATTGTTTAGGCAAAGGGCACTCAATGTTCCGTCGATTCATGTTGCATATGCAGACAATGACATTGCACATATTTGCATTAAGACCAAGGTCATATCAAATCACGGACATCTAATGGCCGAGCATTGCGCAGTCGATCATCGGACGGTCGATCATCGAGAGACCGATCATCTGACGGACGATCACCACCTAGTTCACCGACACCTCGTTCGTCACAACGTTCTAGACGCTCCCTCACGTCTCTCCTCACGTCTCCCCGAACGTCACTACGACGCGAATCTCAGTTATCACGAACGAAAGTAATCGGATCGAGTCTATCGTCCAGTCCTCAACAAGGGAAGCAGTGACTACATCACAGAACTTTAATAGCGGCCGAATCACAGAAAACGGATTCACTAATCTCGCTTCCTTCTGAACCATTACATCACGATCTGTTAGTCACAGCGCAGGTTAATATCCTAAACAATAAAATTCAACCATTCCGTTGAAGAGCTCTGCTAGACACCGGCTCTGGCATGAACTTCATCAGCGAAAAACTCACCAACTCATTATAACTCAACCAACGGAAATATTCGGTCCCAATCGGAACCCTCAACACGTTATCAACGACCTCGAAACGCTATATCACAGCCACGATTATCTCCATTGGCGGCACATTTGAACGCACACTGATGTTCCCAATCATACCAACTATATCGACTTGAGTCTCAGATCAACCCGTAGATCGCTCAACAATATAAATATCTAGGAATCTCCAGCTAGCTGATCCAAGATTCCATAGACCTGCTCCGATCGAAACCTTATTGAGCGCTAGATCTACACTAGCATCACTCTGCGACGGTCAATTTGACATCAGACACTCAAATGGACTCAATTTGCGTCTGCAAAAAGCCGATTCGGATGTGTCATGGAGTGGAGCCCAACTTCGCAATCGCCGGCACACTCATTTTATGCCTCTACGGCAGCTTTATAACCGGATCTCGGCTGTTTTTTGGGAAATCGACGAAAGAACGCCGATTTTACGCATTTGCAAGGCGGAATGACAATGCAAGGAACACTTTCGAAGTCACGTCCAACGCGCCAACGAAGGGCGACACATTATCGCTCTCCCATTTAACGAAACAACTCCTCCGTTTGGTTCCTCTAAAACCTTGGCGATGAAGCGACTCGAATCTCTCTACCGCCGGCTCAAGTCAAACAATTCGAATCCGACTATCATGCATACTACAAGAATACTTGGAATTAGCACATATGACGAAGATTACCACGGACTACTCCACTGGTGACGGATATTTTCTGCCACATCACGGCGTGATCAAAGAGTCCAGCTAAACTACAAAACTCCGAATCATGTTTGACGGATCTGCATCAATCACCACCGGAGTTTCATTAAACGACATACTTCATACGGGACCGAAACTACAACATGACTTATTTTTCATTCTCGTGAGATTTCTTTCTCGCCAATACGTCCCTACAGGCGATGTTGAGAAAACGTACCGACAATTTTTGGTGCGTCCAGAGGATCAAAAGTTCCAATAAACTTTGTGGCATTCAACTCTAAGGGAAAAGTGGGCATCTAGCAACATAACACAGTGACGTTCGTGCTGTCAGCGGCCCGTTATCTAGCCATTCGGTGCCTCAAACAACTGACGGATGACGAGGGACATCGGTGTGCACGAGCGACGATAGTCTTACAGCGAGATTTCTACGTCAACGATGTTCTCACAGGAGTTAATACAAAGGTTGATGCATGGTCTTTGAGAACGGATTTCACAGAATTGCTCAAACTAGCCGGTTTAAAAATTCGAAAATGGGCATTGAACGATCAGGAGCTGCTACAAGGACTTTTCGAACTGGATATCAACGATCAATTGCAGACCATTTTAAGTCAAAGAGCGAAAGGATCGCAATCGCCGCAAGATCAAGGTATTCGTATTTATCTTGTATGTTTTGCAGTTAAAACAGTACACATCGAGCTGGTCAGCGATCTCATATGCGCGACCTTGATTACAGCTCTGCGAACATTCATCGCTCATACAAGATTCCGTCTTTTTAACGGACCGACGAATCGAATGGCGCTCCATAACTCCCAATTCGCCTCACTTCAGCGGGTTGTGGAAGACTCCAGTAATCTTTCAAATGACATCTCAGACGTCTGTAACGAACTTCAAACAGTTAAAAACCTAAACACACTCATTATCCTAATCGAATCAAACCTCAATTCCAGACCGCCAACTTCTATATGTACATCCAAACGATCCAAACGATCTCCTTGTCCTTACTTCTGGTCACTTCCTTATCGGAGACTCGCTAACAAGTTTTCGAGAACGAGATTTCAGTTGATGTCATTCTCAGAGAAGACAACGTTACTCCAATGCAATGGCTATTGGGCAGAATAATCAAGATCCATCTCGACGCACACGGCATCATACGGACGGCTACTATTCAAAAGACAACGAGTACCCTGGATCGGATCATTAAGAGGATGGTACCACTACTGAGCAGATCGAAAGCGGATAACTTCGAAGAATCCGTCAACAACAACGAATCCTGAAAGCAGATCCACCTCACAGCATCACACCATATCACTCGATCGATACTCTCTCAAAAGGGGGAGTATGTTACGCCACGAGGCTTACCATAGGCTATATTCCTAACCATGTCTCAAATGTCACAGACAGATCGTCTGATGGGAGCGGCAAAATGTATACAATGAAGCGACAGGCGCATATTTGTAATCAAGCAGCGAGTTCTAGAAACGTTGATTCGCCATCGGCCCGTTATTTTATCCACACATACGTGATCATAGGTGCGAACAGTGGCATGACCTGAGCGTAGTGGGGGTCGTCTCCCAGAGAAGACAAAGAAAAGATCGAAGGACGAACAGTATCATATGAGGATTCAAGCAGACTGCATCGAGACGTTCCGATGAATAAAATTAAAGTCGCTCAGTCTAACGAATACATCGACAGATATCCTAAAGTTGGGTCGAATTCTTGTAACAAACGAATTGTAATATTAAATATTGTTAAATATACAAGTTTATATTAACCCTGCTGATTCAGTGTTAAACTCATTTGAACTACCTCTGTTATCTTAATCGAAACAGGGAACGACATATTCGACATCGATGATCCGAATCGTAGCGAGAATTTACGACTCGCGCTGACGCATTTTCCTCGCTAATGGTCGTAACAAGGCCAATGGAAATATTTTGAGTTTGTTAACTAGTCAAAATTCTAAACTTGGCATAACTATTATTACTCGGCGTAATAATAAACTAGAAATTTAGAAAACGATCATAAAACCAATTTGGACTTACAGAATACCACTATGGGGGACGGCAGCAACGAGCCACATGAATAAACTAGAGTAGCTACGATAAAAAATACTCAGAACAATAGTTGACGCCTCATAGTATATCAGAAACGAGGATTTATGTAAAGACTCAAAAATAGTCAAGGAAGAAATCGATAGATGTAGAAATAGATACAAAGAAAAAATTGCAACGCATCCAAACCAGTTGGCTGAAGCGTACAAAACGCATGTCAAAAGAAGTCTGAGAAGAAAACATCCCATCGATGTCATTAAAGAAATATAATTTCAGACAAACTGTAAGATGGTATCCTGCTGAAGGTAGACATTCACGTGCTATATAGTAATAAAGGGTTAAAAAAATTTACTAAATGTACAGCTGGATAAATTGTAAAACACTAAAATAAAATATAAAAAATACTTAAAAAAGAAAATTTTGATTGAGCTGTACTAACTAAGCCTAGCCTTTTTTTTTAATACCTGAAGAAATTCTCATGGACACCCCGCCACTTTTCTAGAAAGCGGCGAGCTAGTGTCGGACTTTACTGACTAAAATCCAACGGCGACTGACCTAACGCTTATCAGGCGGAGTGCTTCGGAGTGCCAATTAAGCCTAGCCTCTAAAGCCCGTAACCGTTTGCGCCTCGCACATGGCAATATAAATAGACAAGTTTTGAATAGTTGCTTCGCTAATAAAATGAGTTACGATGGTTCTACAATTTACCAATTGGAATTGGAGTACGCTCAATATTCTAGTTTGTGGCTGGAGATAAATAAGAAATATATATATTGTACACAGCACATCTCATTGAACATAGGGAAAATCGTTAATAGAACATAAGTTATGAAAACACATTTTAATTCATGAATATGTTATGAAAATTATGTAAGAAAATATAAATAAAAGACAATGCGAAATATCATGCAAAATGTGTCGTGTAACGAATAAATGATTCATTATTTATAATATTTCATATCTTATTTCCCTTGTAAAATATTTATTATGTTTCGACGTACTCAGTTCTTTAATAGTTTTATACTAAATTGTTATTTTTCCATAATTTTATGATTTGATCCCTTTACTGTTTGAAATTGGCTTTTAATGATATAACGTTTAAACTTACTTCTAGATCTAATATTGCGGTGATCGTCCTGAAAAATAATTTTTCAAACGGTTACCATGGGTTTTCTTAATAATATTGTCAATCATAATTTCATAATATGGAGTTTTAAGTTGGTGGATTCTGTATGGTCCTAACCATTCAGTGTCCAACTTATCTTTCTTATGATCGTTATGAATAAGAACATAATCTTCCTCTTTCAACACAGTTTGAGTTCGAACAATCTTTCGTTTCTGATCTCGAAGGTATCTCTTTTTACTTTTCATCAAGACATCTCTCGCGATTTCTAAATATTCATTCAATCGTTTCTGTAGTGAAAGTGAAAACATATCGTTATAGCTTAAACCCTTAGTTTTCGCTATCGCGGAGGGCAAGTTAGCCTTTCTACCGAAAGTTAATTTAATTGGCGACAAGCCTGTGGCTTCGTGAATAGGAGTATTATATCCTAAACAAATAAAATTGAGAACTTCATCTCATTCTCTATTGTTATCGTGTAAACTAGTTTGTATCAAATCTTTTACTGCAGCTTTGATTTTAAAAGCTTCGTCAAACTTAATCAGTAGTTCGCTTACAAAATTCTATCCTTGATCCGTCAAAATTGACTCTGTCTGTTGGGTCTTCAAAGATACTAATATTAAATATTTCCTTAGTTCGTCGTGAATCGAGAGTATGAATTGATTTCCTAATTTCGTTTTCGTCATTGGTCCCATGATATCCATTACTGTTTTATCGTTTGGTTGCAAAGGTGTATCTGAAATGATTAGAATTTCCTTGGGTCGAATTCGCGTTAGTTTTTCCTTCTGACATGCATCGCAATTTTTGATAAAAGTCTCTACCTTTTCCATTAAAGCTGGTATTTTTTATTTTTCTTTAATTCTTTGATAAGTTTTTTTGTACTCCCAGGTGTCCTATAATTTTGTTATGATTTTCACATAGAATTGTATCTACTTCTTTTTCTATCGACTCTTTTACTGGTTCCCACGCAAAAGTTGATTTTTTGTATGTATCATTGAAATAAAGAATTATGAGTTTCAACTGAATTTTTTCTAATTCTGAAAATGTGTTGTCGCCTATTCCAAGTTTGGTTTTCCTAAGCCAAATTGTAAGAATGTCTTCGATATCTGGTAAAGGATATGCGTTTTGATCGGTTAGTTCGTTTAATTTTCTGCAATCCATTACAATTCTCCATTTCTGTTTACCTGAAGCGTCTGGTTTCTTAGGTACTACCTAAACATTTCTTCCATTTATTTCTCGATTTCAGCTTTATGGCATTCCAGGTATCTATACGATTTAGTATTTATGATTTTGTCTTGTTTCAAAGTATGTTGTGTTTGTATAAGGTAAAATATCAGTCTCTAAGTTGAATACATCGATATAATGAATGAAAATATTTTCAATCGGTATACGAAATTCGAGTTCTATGTGATTTGTTCTTATTATGGTTTTCAATTTAGCTATTTGTTCTGGGTCTTTGCTATTACCAATTTCGTTAATGATTTGTCTCACTAGAATTGAAGAAGCATACTCGCGTCGGTTTGCCTTCGAGGTAGATGGTTTGAACTCTCTTTTCTCTTGATTGAACAACTGTAGGTTTCTGAAAATACAAGATTATTGTCCAATTTGATTTTATCATTTGAAATTTCATATTGATGTTCGAGGCATGGTAATCCTATAATTTCGTCTTCAATCAAAGGAAAATCGTTAGGTACTACGTAAAATTTATGAAGTTTACCAAAAATGATGATTCTAACAAATCTATCAATAAAATATTTGTTTTGTCCCATATAAAAAGTTTGAGGTTCATCTGATTTGAATATCTTGGTGCCCAATTTATTTTCTTTAATCAAATCTATCCCTACTCCGGTATTGTGTTAATACTCTTGGTATTTCTGGTATTCCGATGTCGTTTCTTTCTGCTGCTGTTGATCCTCGTTCTCGTCTTGTTCCGATATGGTTTACTCGTGGAGGTGGTAGGTTTCTTTGGCTCAGGTGGCCCAGGGTCGCTCCATCGGCGATTAGCAGGGGGATGGCGCCAGGGGCAATGGCGCTAATTCATCAGTTAGGAGATTTTAGGACCGGCTCGATCAAGAGGACACGGGGAGTGCAGTAATTCGCAAGAGACCGAGATCTCGGGGCATTCCTGTCACACGCGTAGGCAGGCCATCGTGTAGTTTTAGTCGGTAAGAGTCCGACACTGCTCTGCAGTTGCCTGCAGCGGCGGAGTGTCCACGAGGATTTCTCCACGTACAAAAAAAGAAAAAAAAATTTCTTTGGCTCTAATTGAAAATTTTGACATTGTGGTGCAACATGTTCTAACCGTTTACCACATTTGAAACATTTTACTTGTTGTCGCTCAGCAAGTGGTGTACGTTCCGGTTTAAAAAATGATGAAACATTTTTGTTGATTGGATTATTACGTGTGGCTGGTTGTGGTCGATTGCTTGCCTGCATTGGTTTGTTGCTAAGTCGGTTATACGTTGCTGTTGGTCGAGTAGCTGTCCTTCTCCATTCCTTTTATTCTTCTCGTAAGTATCTTTCAATGTCGGCGGCATTTTTTTTGTTTCGCTCAATGAAACTAGTTCGTTTGCTAACAGTATGCGTCCTATGTCGTGTCGAAATTCTTTCAAATAAATTCGACTCACTTCTCTCATGGTTGTGGATTTTCATTAGTTATTGCATACTTAAGTTTATTTAATATGCGGCAGAATCGGATATTCGAACTTTGAACAGATTCGCCGCGTCCTTGTTTGAAATCGCGTAATTGTTCACCATATTCTTCAGATGTTACTTGACCTGCTACGTTGAATCTCAAAGCGTCATGTAAATCTGCATAATTTTCAATAGGTATGTTCCGAATACTTAGCTTTACCAATTATTTTATCAATTTTAATGACTTTTAATGACAAATTATTTTGTGAACAACGCATTATGTACTTCTTTTGTGAAATCTTCCACTCCAACATCATCGTCACCGTTTAAAATGGAATGTAACTTATCGCGTCTTTCACTGATAACATAGTCTGGTGTTGTCGCGGTTCATTGCAGCTTGGTATTCTTCATCATTATCGCTTTCAGGGTCAAATATCTTTCGGGTGCGCTCGTTACTGGTACACGATCCCTGCTTCTCGGTTTCGCGGTTTCTTTTGTGGTGTTAGTTACAGATTCAAAATTTTTGGTCACAATTGTTCCCTGACTTCCAATGCTTATTTTTTAATTTTGTTTGATTACTTAGTCCGAAAACTTAGTTTCACAAAACGGTCTACGTTTAATATTTGGCGGCATTCCCACTTCACAAAAACGTTCTTGATATCCAGAACAATATACTCCATGTATTTTAAGGGAGTTTATCTGAGACGGTTGTTCCAATAGACTCAAATCTTAAAAAGAATATCTTATAAGATTTTGAAATCTACCACCTAACTATAAAAGGACGTGGAGAAAGTAAGTTAGTCGTCAGTTGTGAGTTGTGAGCTGTCGTATAGAAGCTGAGCAGTTGTATAAATTCAGATTGTCTGTAATAGCTACATTACTGCATTAAGAATTAGCTCTAATTAAATAGTAGTACTTCTGTATTATAATCATAATGGAATCTATCACATTGCCAAATCTTTATGTGAAGAGAAACGCGTTAAAATTTTGGATTTTTTTTACATATGAAGCATATGTTCTGTATTCGAAGTATACAAACGTATTCGTCTGTGAAATGAAGACAATCTCATCTCAACTATCAGAGAATTGATTCGTACTGCATTACATATTGCCTAGGAATAATTAGCATTACAATCCAATAGAATTAGATTAGAATTAGATTGGAATCTAATACTTTCAGTAACGTAGTTACAAAACTGCGTATTAATCACGTGGTCATCTAATTTAAATGCACGAACGAAAGAATGGAATCATTATGATTTCTTCTTCTTTTTATATATCCATACTTTTTATTTTTTATTTTAATTCTTCTAATACTGGCATCACATGGATTTTCTTCTGACTTCCGCCTCTTCGACTGCAACTTCGAAATGCAAGTTCATCGTTTCTGATCTTCCCATGTTTCTGTTTCTTCTTCCCCTTTTCTTCGTTTTTGTCAATAATCATTCTGTATTACACCACTCATTTTTATTACTTGATCATCAAGTACTAGTCCTTGAAAATATGCAAGTTCCCCATCGCATGAGCAGATATTACAAACATATTAGTTAGTTAGTTAAATATTAAAACATATTAGTTATTGTGTCACTCATCAATCTGTATCAACTTTTCGACAAAGAATTATATGATTGACAATGACTGATTTGACAATGAATGATGAATTATATAATATTTGTGCAACATCAACATACGTCGAAAATATTTGTAATAAATCCGAAAATATGAATATTGGCCACCATAATTCATAGAATATTGTTAAATAAGAACTTCTTGGATATTCTGCAATTCCGCCCAACTAACGCATTGGAATCGAATTTTTTTTCGTCAGTAAATACAACTTTTCCTCGGTGCTTTCTACAGTGTACACGTATATTCGCGAATTCTTTACGTTTTTCTCTACGATAAGACGCGAATAGTATGCAAGGTTTCAGTATTGGATGTCTTAAATATTTACATCATGTACATGTAGTAAGAAACGTGGAACGTTTTATTGCAAGACCTACTATTTTAGTAAATCCTGCTTTGTTAATACTGGCTCTCTATTAATTCTTGTCTTATATTTTGCAAAACTTTCTAAAGATTATATTACTATCTTTCGATTTTTACTAACAAATTTTGTAATTTCTATGACGATATAATTATTTATTCATTGTAATAGCAGAATTCTGTCAATTTCATTATTATTTAACACTTTTTTGACTTCCAAAATTTAGTGAAAAATAAAACAAAAAAAATTGAGTAGACCTGTACTCTATTACTCTGCTTTCAAAACATTTTGATACTAATTAGTAAGAAATATAGCAAGATTTTACTTAGATTTCCTTCTATAATTTTCACAACTTATCTTTCTTTTTTTATTACTTAATTTGTATTTAACAATTTGTCCAGCTGGACATTCGGTAAATTTTTCTAGCTTTTTCACAACTTATAACAATGATTTTCCATATATTTACGCGTGATAGAAGATATATAATTTACAAAATGTAAAATTTTGAAAATACAAACTCGTGAAATTTGTGTAAATATTGAGTATATTCTCATTTCTTCTTGAACTTTGTATCAAATATAGTGACAACTTATACTATAACCAATAATAATAAGTAAAAAAAGTGGAAATACAATTAAATAATGGGAAAGAGTGAAATATCTCTATGTAGAGACAATACAAACTCTATACGTAATTTCTTGTTTCAGTCGCCGCGTTTTCACATATCATTTAAATTTAATTACAGGCGATTAGGATGAAATAATTACATAACTATTGTCCAGAATAATTTATATAGCGAGCTTCACTTAAAATCCGTAAGTGTAGTACGAAAAATATTTTTAATTTTTATCTCTAAAATATTGTGAATATAAGTATAAGGCTAGGAGTAAATATTGCAATGCGTACGCATTTAATCAACATAGCATCTAATAACGATACATCGTCGTTGGATACATGTCGTTGCGAAATGTACATGTTGCGGAAAGTGTTCACAACGAAATGAATTAAATTTTAACTATATTTTTACTTTATTATCAAAATTTATTTATTTTATTAATAAAATTTATCTTTCCGAATTGTTTACCATTCCGAAAATATTACGAACGGGTTTTGTTCCGTTGCGAGTAATATTGCACAGTATTGAATAAATTTTCATTCGAATCATTATCTAAATTGAAACTCTTAGTTACCAGTAGACGTGAGCGTCATAAGAGTCTGCTTAATTGGTCAAGAACAATGCTTACGAATGGTTAAGAAGTTCACAAACAATGTTCTTAAACATGTTCAGCTGATGAAAAACGACATTCAGAATAATCAGAATAAACAGAATAATCAGAATAACCGGAATTACCAGAATTACCAGAATTAACAGAATTACAAAATTACCAGAATAGCAGAATACGCCATTCAGTGCAGCAACGTTGCTATTTAGATAATTTTTTTAATATAATTTTTAATTTAATATAATTTTATCTGTATAATAATGAGTAAACTACTGTACTTATACTGAAGTTACAGTATAGTTATTCTGTAGTTATACTAAAGTTATAATATAAGTATAGTATAATACAATATAAATATAGTATAGTTATACTTACTTACTTATAGTAAGGTTTTATTAAAGTTATACTAAATTAAAACTAGGTCACACCTTGTATCGCTCCAAGTTGTTTTCTTCGAAACTCTTTTATTACAGCTGATTTGATCGACGCTTCTTGCTTCCTCAGAGAATCGTAAGAAGAATTTACCACCAACGTTGAAGAGTCTTCGAAGAAAAGAGGCCAAGGTGATGACGCAAGTGGACGGATTCCTAAAGGTACAACTTCGCTGATACGACAGTGGATGGCTGAGTGGATGGGCTCCATTGTGACTTGTAGTAGTGCAATCGCTACCGAAGAGATGGCCGAAGCTCGGCTTTGACACCCTTTACTAGAGTTTAACATCGGAACGCAAGTGCGATACCGCGGATGAGCGATTTAATAAAAGAAACAAGTAATTATGGAGCTGAGCAAAAACAGAAAGCGATGAGAAGGGTTCCATCCACAGGATTGGTTCGCTGGCATGCAAATAGCCAACTTCGAAAAAATCTAGATCTAGATCTGACAGTGGAGTTAAACGATCTTAGGCGACAGGCCCCGAACGGGGGCAAACAAAGCAAAAGACGGCCCTTCGAAGACAGGGGGGATGGCTTGAAAGGCATGGAGGCTGTGCCGTCAGTCTTCTAAAGCTCCACCAGGCCAGTGGAACTCCTGGTCAGATAGCCAATGGAAAAGTATATATAAGTACAAGAGTTTGGGATTAAAAATCAATTAAAAAATGGATTATTGGGAAGACAACTGCTGAGAGGCCGTGATTCTAGGAAACAGAAATAGAAGTCAAACGGTTGATAATGCAGGCAGGATGAGAAGGGAAATGACGGCAGAAAGATACAGGCGAAGAGAGAATGGAAATGGAAAAAATGGAAAGGAGATGGCGAAGAGAGTAGAAATACGAAGAGCAGAAAGTGCAATAAGGAAGGAGGAGAATTAATGAAACACTTGGAATAGGCGGCATGGTTCATTTTAAATGCCAATGCGAGTGGGGATAAAACAGGTGAATATGTGGCTATATGGAGTATTTGTAATACCGAAACAATTGTAAGATTGATGTTAGATTTCTGCTTATAAAGTTACGCACCATTAACAAGTCAATACACTTATTTAAAACATAATGCACTCTAATTTAACAGTCACGTGTAATCAAAATCCTCCGATTCTGGGGTTAGGACTCGTGTGCCTGTTCATTACAAGGATACATAAGGGGTTTTTAGTGGATAGAAACGCTCAACATTTTGCCGAACCCTACATAATCCAACAGCTTTGGATATGCATAAATGCATTTTTCACTCCTCGTAAAAAGAATAAAGGAAAATATGTTGTATACTTTTGTAAACAGAAATGAGTTACCTACGTAGCGGTTACCCCTAGATCTAAAAGAATTCCGCCCCATTTCCAAACGACGTATAGAAACGCACCTGTATCTACATCAAGAAAAGTGTAATTTTCCTTCCTCTAAGAGAAGAACAAAGCCGTAGGTGGAATCCGCTCGGCAATCGGAGAAAGTGTCAGCGAAATATACTATACATAAATTACAGAATTGTTACTCAAAAGTCATCCTTCGTCCTTTCGATTCCTAAATCACGCGTAAAGTATATTTATATGTATGCGTTGTAGAAAACTCCAGATGTAGAAAGCGTCAGATCAGTTATCAAGGCTAGAAAGAAGGAATAAGTTTCGCGACTCTCAGCGTGGCGGGCACTTTTTTGCTATTCCACCTGAAAATTTCCTACAAAACTAGATAAGTATCCCGCTAAACTTACAGCTAAATACCTTGGACTCGCTAGGCTTCAGCATGTTTTCTCTCCGCGTGAGTCTCTTTAATGGATGAAAAGGGGGAAGTTTTGGACAAGTTTCATATCGGCGACTTGACAGCTCCGAGTCCAAAATACTATACCAATGTCATATGCTTGTCCTCATTTTAATCAGAAAAATAAAATTTTTATTAACAAGAGTTAAAAATAGAAATGTTTCATTATTATAATAGTATTATATTATTCACGGATACAAAGGCGAAAGTGTATCCCATTGTTGCGCCACGCTGTACGAGCCGTTCAAATGATTGGAACAGGTCAATATTTATTTTCGCATTATACGGTCACTGGTGATCATCATGAACAATCTTGTTGTTGCTTTGCCTTGGAGTATCGACACCGTTGGGATATACAAAATGACATAATAAATGAACTCCGGGCAAAATAATGTCGCCGCTGCGTGCAACCGAATTCGAATTTGAACATTCTGTTAATAAGTGAACGCGATCATTCAGACGATCAGTTTCAGTTTCAGTCTCAGTTTTGAGCATTTTTATCAGCGATCAGTACGCAGTCTTTAGCGAATCAGTTAGTATCGAGCGTTCTTATCGAATCAATCTTATAGCAATCAGTATCGAGCGATCTACGGTTGACTTTGTATTCTGTATTTTGTATTATATCTATAAATACTTTAAAATACATTTGGCGGCTTCAATATCAATTAGTCTCGTCATTAATCAACAACACGACCAATCGTCCTGTACAAACTTGTATGCACAATCCCACTAACTGGTCTAAGAGGTTAATACAAGACTCAACTACCTTTTACAAAAAGAACTGAAACATTGATGTAAAAAGTCAAAACAATATGCAAAATCGTAGTTTTTGTCACGGCTGTGGTTTTGTTTAGAGTATCTGGGCGATTGCACGAAGGCACACTTAACGCCTAGAAGGTCACTTGAGTTCTTACCATACGTAAGAGTGCGACAAATTCATGATTCCAAAGGATATCGGAGGGGGATTCTTGGAGTAGGTAAGTGAGACCAGGAAGACAGATAATTTTTTAAATTAGAGCCAAAAGCAAAAAACCCAATACCAAACTCACTCAGTTCAAACAATTTATCAATCAGTAAAGTTCACCAAATACTTATACTTCGCAAAGTTCAATTTAGGCTGTCTCATTCAGCAGAAACACTTAGAATATTCTACAAAATAACATTGATTAAACCGCCAAAATTCTCAGTTCTTGAGGCGTTAGGCGACACATATTGTACAATAATCAAGACCAGGAACAATTACTTAAATCTGTCGAGCGGACCAAATATCTGGCGGCAACATATGTTCAGTTATTCAATATTAAGTATAATATCAAGTATTATTATATTCAATATTAAGCAATTATTTAATATTATTATTTTTATTATATATACTATAAAATTAGTATTAATGCATATGTAAACGTAAAATACACCTTTAATTGAAGTAATCTGAAAGGGGACCGAGACTCAGTGCTGTGTGGGAGGTGTCCATTTTGAGATGCTGAAACACAAACTTGTGGGGAATATTCGAGAGAGTCCGAACAATATTGGGAAAATCTTGGATTGCAGCTGGCATGGTCGCACGATGAATTCTTAGGTTTATGATAGGATTTCCCACCAACGATTGTTGACGCAGGGAAATAGCATGGGCAGAGGTTAAAAGTGTGTACTACTGCAGCTTTGTTAAATTCCTTGCGTGCCATCTAAGTGGCACAAAGAAGATCACAGCGCCGAACACCTATTTTTAAAAAGTTGCAACTGTGCTTGATCGTTGTGTGAATCTGGTCTAACCGAACCTATGATACGTTGCGTTATAATATTCAACATATCTTAGTACGATGTGGTGTATAACTCAAGCACCATTCGCCTTTGCATGTAATTCAAAGTGATTACCATATGTTATTAAATTACTATTAGGA
>CM026176.1:7983992-8116856 GCA_014825975.1 Bombus haemorrhoidalis
CGTTGTGTGAATCTGGTCTAACCGAACCTATGATACGTTGCGTTATAATATTCAACATATCTTAGTACGATGTGGTGTATAACTCAAGCACCATTCGCCTTTGCATGTAATTCAAAGTGATTACCATATGTTATTAAATTACTATTAGGAACATACAGACATAAAATACACCTTTAATTCAAGAAATCCGAAAGAGAGCTAAGGCTCAGTGCTCTACAGGAGGTATGTTTTGAGATGGTAAAACGCATACTCGTGGGAAATGTTCGAGAGAGTCCGAACAATGTTACGAAAGAATTGGATTGCGGCATGACCGTCACGATCCATCCTAGGTTTAAGATAGGATTTTCCACCAACGATTGTTGGCGCAGGGAAATGGCATGGGTAGAAGTTAAAAGTATGTGCTACTGCAGCTTTGTTAAATTCCTTGCGTGCCATCTGAGTGGCACAAAGAGGATCACAGCACCGAACACCTATTTTTAAAAAGTTACAACTGTGCTTGACCGTTGTGTGAATCTGGTCTAACAGAACCAATGATATGTTGCGTTATAATATTCAACATATCTTAGTACGACGTGGTGTATAACTCAAGTGCCATTCGCCTTTGCATGTAATTCAAAGTGATTACCATAGATGTTATTAAGTTACTACTAGAGAACATATAGACATAAAATACACCTTTAATTGAAGTATTCTGAAAGGGGACCGAGATTCAGTGCTGTGTGGGAGGTGTGCTTCTAGATGGTGAATCGTATACTCGTGTGGAATGTACGAGAGTATCCGAACTGTGTTGGGTACGTTTTGAAGTGCTGCTAGAAGAACTCAGTTATTAATTACTAGGTTTATGACAGGATTTGCCACGATCGGTTGTTGAGCTAGGGAAAGGGGATGATGGGAAGTTAAAAATATATGCTATTGCAAACTTGTTAAATTACTTCCGTACCGTTTACATGGCACGCAGAAGATCAGAGCGCTAAATACCTCTTTTTAAAAAATGGCGACTGTGCTTGACTGTTGTATAAATCTGATCTAACGGAACCCATGATATCTTGATATGTAAATGGTCTACCCAACGTAAGATTGGGTAAAATGAATACTTGTGAAATATGTTTGAAAGGCAAACAGGCAGCAACCCCAACACCAAAGAGATTCGAATGAAAATATTAGAACTGATACATTCTGATGTATGTGGCCCTATAAGACAAACATCTTTGGGTGGAGCAAAGTATTTTGCCACCTTTATTGACGGAACGTTAAGGATTGTATATGTGTACACCCTACGTACTAAAGATGAAGTTAAAAATGTATTTTGGAAATTTAAAGCTTTAGTTGAAAGACAAACAGGTAAAAAGGTAAAAACCCTCAGAACTTATAATGGTTTGGAATATTTAGGAGAGGATTTCACGAATGAATTGGAAAATTATGGTATTCGCAGGGAATTTATAACTCCCCATACACCTCAGCAAAATGGAGTAGCCGAGCGAATGAATAGAACACTCGTGGAGATGGCACGATGTATGTTGATCCAATCAAAGTTACCTATTCAATTTTGGGCAGAAACTGTTAATACAGCATCATATATTAGGAATAGGTGCCCAACAGTTCATGGTAAAACACCATATGAAATTTGGCACAAAAAGAAACCAAATGTGAATCATTCAAAATTTTTCAAAGATCAGAGATCGACAAAATTAAATATTTTTATTAGATATTCCGATGATTCAAAGACGTTTCGATTATGGGATCCAAGTAGAAGAAAAGTCATAATAAATAGAGATGTTTCTTTCTTAAGAAATATTGAGCACCATAATGATGAAACAGAAAATAAAGTTGAACAACTTAAATATGAACTGATAAATCAAGAATTTGATGAAGAAATCACAGAAGATATTCATGAGAAAGAACATGATGATGAAAACATGAATCAAAATGAAAATTGTGTTCAAGCTAGATTTGTAGTCAAGAGAGGGCGTGGAACGCCAAACATAATGCGAACTGGAAATCTTGATAGACCAAGGAAAATTTATAAAACTGTCCCAATTGATCAAGAAACAATACAATTAGTCAATGATAATTCGATTGAGTCAATAGATGAATTATTGTCTGGACCTCATGCAGAAAAATATGAGATGCCAGCTGATTTACTAACAAAAAGCTTCGACAAGCCAAGTCATAGTGCTCATCTAAAGAGCATTGATTTGACGAGCATTCAATTTTCGTTAAACAGGAATGTTGCAAATAATAACGTGAGTTCGTGCTCGCCATCCATATGTAGATGCACTAGTTACAAAAAACAGTAAATAGAAGATTGTTCTAGATACAATCGATAGATTTAATCGATAGGTTTAAGATGTTCCTCTATTTTTATTTCTAGTCCATGTAAGTGTGTGCAATAAAGGTTTTTCGGCTCAGAACAGTGTGATAGATTTATCCGAACAATAAAATAATAACTATTGTGATCCTACCTCTGAATAAAGAAATAACATCATTTTCCTAATCAAAACTCAATGCAAAATACATAGACTATTTTACTTCGGAAGATCTATGTTGGAAGTCGGTAATTCCAGATCTAAAATACGGGAAATTACTTCAGAATTAAAATGATGCAATAATTTCTGCTTGGAATAACAGAAATTCTCCAGGAACTAATCGAGTATATGGTGAATTTGCATTGTTAAAATAATTAGAAACAAATATGGATATACAGATTATTACGATCTATTGCTATATTCCAATTGTTTATTTTTCGTTATTTATAATGGTACTATAGTTATGCAATTGAGTTTCTAGTTAAATACTTATTTACAATTCGCTGCATTTACCCCAGACTTCAATGAATCTTTTTTGAAATTCACAGATAAAAGCACCTTTCTACTCTACGCTTCTACGCTTTAAGCATTGTCGCGTTTCCGATTAAAGAGAGAACTTTCCTGACGGCATTTTTAATGTCACGTAGCAACTATTAGCTCCTCTTCAAGGAAATATTTCGTAAATCGAGTAAAAGAAATCTTACAAAAGTTCAGGGAAACTGGAAATGTATTAGAGCAAAAGATTTGACGAAAGTCGACTAATACTAGTAAGAAGAACAAATAAAAGTTCATAAGACATTGGAATCGTTTACGTTTCCGAATGTCATAGCCTCTTTGTGCGATTACCTCCCAAAAAAAGCAAAGACGAAAATACAATTTTTCTATTTTTGGTTTGTTCTTTGTTATTGTTATTATACCTGTAGTCGAATATCATGTATATACTATATTTATATGTATATATACATGTGTACATATTTATATATATATATATATATAAGCAAAAATAAGAAGGAAAAGAAGGGAACTAAACATTAGTTAGATTACGTTGGGAAACTGTAGTGCTCGCTCCAACAGAGGAATGACTTATGCCAAGATATACATTTAATAATACAACATTACACATCTCAAAGAGATTGTAAAATCATCGTGATAACAACTTGAAACAATTCTTTGAGCGCTCCCCGACGCAAAGATATCCCTAAATCCTTGTTAGACCCCGATTGGCGCAACATCACATGCACTATATTCACTGCATAAACTTCCGCGGTCTATTTAATTTGTTATAATTATTATTTTAAAAGTTACAATTTCTCTTTATTCCATCTTGAGTTAAATTTTTGTGTGTATAATAAGATATTGTTACGTTACTATAGGAAATAAACTGGTTTTCTATTGCTTTCCTTTTCTATAATGAATATCATCCATTCTTTTTGAAAAGGTTAAACTATTAATATGATTTCAAACATAGTATACCTTGCTCCATATCAGAAATATATAGCAATATAAAAAAATTGAGAGATTTTAGATAATTTTGTTCTTATGAGGCTTGGTATAGTATTAACATCATATCCAATACTGAACACAATAGAATCTAGTTAATTAACATAAATACTGAAGTATTTATATATAAAACTAAACAAGAATGAAACTTGTCTTTTTCATTTATAATTTATAAATAATGGTTAGGAAAGATAATGAATAAATGGAATTCATCACCTTTTTTAAATGGAATAGCGCATCCTACAATTAAGGGTGGATAAAAGAAACGGACTTACCGTGGCAGCATAGCAAAGAATTTATGAAGTCTTGACTCGCAAAATGCGTTTGCCATATATTTCTGGCAATGTAGACTCTTCAAATAATTTCCTGAAACATTATAGCCAATTAGAAAAATGAAGTAATTGTGGAAGTAAGAGCTTGAAGAAAACTAATATTAAAAGAAACAGAAATAAGGGAAGGTTTGCATGCGCGAGGATGCGTAAGTGTTCATTGATAAAAATCAACTTAGTTGATAATATAATTAAAAATGAGAAGAAAATATCGTATCCCCTTTATGTTAGGGGCATAAATGTGAGGATTTTCATCTAATTTTTTCTGTTTGAACTGTGGTATCTATTGAATGTCTTAATTTTATGTGAAGATAACATATATTCAGTCGATTACAAAAATGTTGAGTCACCAGCATAATTTTGTCTTTTAAGTTAATTTTGTCTCTATATTTTGAGTAAGTGTGCAATTATATAGAAAAATGTATTGAAGTATGTTAGAGTGTAATATAGAAAATCTATGAATCCTAAAACGACTGATTTTATATCACAAAAAATTGAGGTATTTTATTACTTTGTTATAAAGTAAAAGTAATACCTCCAGTATAATTCTGTAATATTTCGTTAGATACTCTTTATTTTTAATTATTTCTCTTAAACGGTTTGGTATGTTATAAACTACTTTTGTGTGTGTGTGTGCGTGTGTCGTACGTGCGTGTGTGTAGAATTATACTGTAAACAAAAGATAAGAGTCAGATTTCATTTGGATCATTATGCCTGTCGCCATAAGACTATCGGCAACCAATACTAACGTATACGTTGTCACAGACGCACAATTATAGGCAGAATTCATTATAATGGTATCGACAACTTTTTACGAATATCTGGTAAACTATGGCCGAACGGCAATTATATATATAGGCAAAAGTTATAGAAAAAGTTAATTTCAATAGCATATTCAAAAATCATCGAAATCGGTGAAGTGGAAATCTTTGAAATTAATTTCCGAGATATTAATAAAAATACTTTCGATAGTGTACATTGAACTTTGTCTATATATACGTTGCTAATATAACCGTCTTCAGTGTACTAATATAACCCTCTTAGAGCAATATTATGATATGTTAAACACAGTATGTAATTAAATAAACAAAAAAGTGTACCACCTAAATCGTTATCATGTTAAACTAAACTTTAACATGTAGGTTATGTCAAACTTCTGAAGCAATGGATTCCTAAACATATCGTTATATCGATATATTTCGTCTCTATCTATCGAGCACCATTAAAAAATGCAAAAAATGCTTTTAAAAAGGTGATGCTCTGAAACTAATATTACACTTCACGCTACCAAGTGCAAATTTGTATAATACGGAAGTAGAACCAAAAACATTCCTTAAGTGACCAAGGTTTCAATAACCGATTTTGTCGCTATTGTGTTATATTCGTCGTCAAGCATAATAGTGTAAGCATAACCTCTTCCTGTTTTTGGTTCTTCTAAATATGTGGAGGTTTTAAAATGGCTTTTAATACTCTTAAGCTTGAATTATAGTTTTACTCAATGAGCATTTAAGTCTTTAATGCAAAATATCAAGAAAATAATCTTGCAACTCTTGAATAAAGTTCTACAGAAGGAAGAGATACTTTTAAGCTATTAACCAAGCATAGTGGTATAACATTCAAGAGTGTATAACAATATGGTACCAGAGGACCAAGCAAGATTCAAAACTAACAAATTCTGCAACAACTATATTTCTGATGCTGGAGATTAAGATAACAGGAATAATGGTGAAAGTAAACATATATATATATATATATATATATATATATAATGTAGTAAGAAGGTCAGGAAACTTAATACATTTATAATGTGAAGGCTGCATATTTTAAGGATACTGTATGCAAAACCATCTTGAGAAAGATGTAGGTAAAAATATTAATATAGAGCAAAAAAGAAAAAATACAGGAATAAGAATGAAATAAATGAAATACAATGATAAGGTGAAGATATATCTAGGGTGCAACTATATTTACAAAAACAGCCACATTCCAAGTAATAAAAAAGCAAATCACATACCAGAAAAAAATAGCAATAGGCAATTTGGAAACTGGTCATAGTGAAAAAGTGCAATAACTGGAATACAGCTAGAAAACTTTCTGAGGTAATAGCAATGGAAACTCTTCTATATAATACAAGAGTAAGGACCTATTACTGAGCAGAAATAAAGACAATACAAGCAGATTTCCTAAAAAGAATATGATATATTACCAGAATAGGTGTTTAGAATAGAAGTAAGAAGAATAGGGTCGAAACATAAAATAATAAGAAAAGGGCATAGGCTACTGGCTAAAACTAAAAGAACACACAGAATCAGACAGGAAAACACTGCACTTAACAAGATATGCACAGGTAATTAACTTAAATACAACTATGAAGCTAGTGATAAAGCAGTAATAATAAATTCTAACTAAATAATAATGGGAGAAAATAATAATACAACAGAGAAAGTCTATGGAGAAAACAAATAAAAAATACTTAGAAAAGATAACTAAAGCTAATAACTTAAATATGAAACTATCATTAATAACTAAAAAAATGAGAACACAAGTTAAACTAGTATAATACTAATATAAATATTATAAATACAAAATAAAGGTACAGAATAAAGTATAAAACAGGTAAAAATGAGATTTGTAATACACACATGTATGTGAGAAGAATAATCTGAACAGCGGCTAACTCATAATAAAATAATACTTGCAATATTAGGCATTTAGAACTAAATTCCTTGAAAAACAACGATTAAATGTAAAAAAAAAACAACAAATGAAATATCTCCTTTATCAATAAAGAAAAGTAGTTATGGTAATTAACAAATTTTATTAAGAAGCAAAAACAGGATTAAGCTTATAGCATTCCGGCATAGAAGAATAGCAAAATGGATAGAACAGCAATTCAAACAAATTCGCAAATTATGTAAACAACTTAAAAACTTCGCTATGAATGTTTTGTACTAACTAACAAATTTAAACATTTCTAATCTAAGTATAAATAGGCCACAAATAATAGCAATAAATATACATAATATACATAAATAATATTAAATAAATAGAATTTTTCTTATTGAAATGTGACAGTCTGTAACAAAAGACGAATTAAACAAGAAAAAATAGCTTTAACAAAGAAGGATTTATAAAAATGTATTCCTAGAAAATTATGGCCGATCAGACAAGTGAAATAAACGTACAAAAAATAACTAATATTAGATGAAACATGTAATGTATTCTCTCAACGTACACTTGTGAAGCGGTTTATTTTATATTTTATTTCCGAGCTTCTTTGTTTCTACCCAGTCATGGCAATTCAGAACTATTTTATGAAAATTAAGAATTTTTTCACCTCATATATTTCTAGATTATTCACACAAAATTAGTACAGCGCGCAAACATTAAAAGAAAATAAGTCACACAGTAGCCCAAACAAACAAGGACAAAGGTTAAAATAAGACATCAAAAATAGCAGTTATTATTCAAATTAGTATGAAAAGTCCTTGAGAAAGTAAATTCTTCTTTAAATGAAAGACGGTTATGTATATGAAAATCAAAAATGTAATGAAAATAAAAGGACATAAAAGGAGAAAACTGTATTTGATATTACGACTTACTTTTACTTGTAGAATAATTCCCTTTCCAATTACTGTACTACCTCATCTATCCTAGAACAAATTTTTAGGTTAAAATTATTTGTACAAAACTAATATGTATACGAATCTTTTCATTTTATAAAATTGTATGTATAAAATATTTACCTTCGCTAAATCTCTTTTTATAGAAACTTTGCGGTCAAGTTTCTAATCAAATTTAATTGTCCACTTAGTACCCATTACCAAGTAATGCTTGGTAAATTCAAAAATTATAACGTTCAGTAAATTTTTATACGATGTACACTCTACCTTGACTCGAATACGAAAGAGGAGTGAACAGCACCGATTTCTATAATAACAGTGAAGACAAAGGAGTGGTGCTGCTTGCTGATTGGCTACGCTTTAGGACTACAGGTGGAACATGTACACGATCATTGCGCAGAGGTTACCTTGTGGCATACTTGTAAAATCTACATGTGATTCTTTTGTTAATTTTCCATGGTTGTACTTCAATTTGAAGATTAATTAAATAAATGTTTAATGACGACTTTAATATCGGAAATAACGATTATTATACTCCGAATTTTTATATGGTTATAGTATAGTAAAATATATAAAACACACGTATATGTCATGTACAACGGCTCACGAAAGTATTCGAATGCTCGCTACTGAAACTTTAAAAATGTTATATATATATAAAGATTATTATATATATATTATTATTATTATATTATTATATTATTATATTATATATTATTATATTATATATATATATTAACAATTATTATATATATAAAGATATATATGTGTGTGTGTGTGCCTGATGCACTTAATATTTCAAAGTATTCTCATGACTACAGTAAGATACAGATATCAAGATTATGCGTGTAAAATTTGAATTGGAAAATATTTGTAGAAGTTAAAGAATACTCATTACAGGAACACGCAAAAACAGGGTTATTACTACGTATTAATATTCTAGAAATTTCCGACTGTTATATTTTTTCAATTTGCTCATGTCTCTCTGTTTTCCCAGACTTTCGTACACAGTAATTGTTAGTTGATGTTCGTGGAACCTTATCCATCGTTTTCTGGAATTGGCTTGTTCCAAGTTCGCAATTATCTCTGACTCGTGATTGACGATTTCATATTACCAACGATCATTGCCAGAAGAAAAATAAAATTTTCATATTTCACATTATAATTACAGCATTATTTTAACCAGTTTTTCCTGAGCTTTTTCTTATCAAACTGATACCAAACATGATTATATTCGATTATATATGATTTTGAGTTGTAAGTTTAAACACGATAAAAAAAAATTGTAAAAAGAATGTTGTAATATTTAGTATATCATGATAATACAAACACTAACATTATCAGTGATACTAATACTAATACTATATTGTCCCTTTATCCAATAAATACACAATTAGTGCTTATTGTGGTAAAAATTTCGGAAAAGTAACGGAAATGTCAGTTTCCTATGTAGTAAAAATCCAATAAAAATCCCATTTTATATGTTACGTGCAGCAGTATGTAAGAATATCGTGTTCCATTCAATTTCTTGAAAATATAACATAAATCTCCTTTTAGAATGATCTTCTCAAAAGTTTTATTTTTTTTCTGTTAGAAGAATAACTCCTAATATATCTCATTTTGTTCTCAATACATTTTCCTTGCTCCTGTCACAGGGTCACAAAACAATAATAGCCATCGAGACGATAATCAGCTAGTGTCTCGGGCCAAGGAGACAGTAACAGGGTAGCTACTTATGACGCTGCCGACAACCCCTCTAGAAGACCCAAACATTAGCATACAAACCTATCTACAGTCAGCACTCGACACACTCTATTGCAAGATTCCGAACCGTTGACATTCTATTATAACTAAACCGTTACTTTGTTGGATTCGTACAATATACACATCGTGTGTATCTATTCTTTTTTATTATTATTATTTAATTTGTCCAGCTGAACATTTGGTAAATTTTTCTAACTTAATATATCTAATCCGAATATTTTATTTTACTCACGAAACGTTCGAACTAAGACGCAAGGAAGTCACCGGTGAGCTGTTAATTTCGTGATTTCTTGTGTCTTCTACGTGATACTCTCAACATGTGTCATTCGCTTTCGATAGGTATCACTCTCGCTTTCGAAGTAGCTTGAGGCGGACGAACCAAAGAAAAGATAAGCCTGATTCTCGATTAATTTCTGGAATACACTTGCTTGGATAAATTTTGCCACGCGTCGCGCCGCGGATCCTTACGAGCGAACATTATCCCAGCACTGCGGTAGCTGTTCGAGAATTTAAAAATTCTCAGGAATGCTGAAAATCTCGAGTTACGAGAAACTTTCGGGGACCTGCTTCGATCTCGCGAAAAATTCTCGTCCCGATCCAATTCGATATTTTCTGATTATCGTACTGATGATTGGTCTTGATTTCCACATATGTTGTTAAGGAAATGATTCCGAGTAGCTTCCCCTAATATCTTAGTCGGCGGTTTCGTACAGTTCCTACTGTTTCTGTAAATACACCATTTCAGCTTGTCAACAATCTCCTAACGACCGAACGTTTGAAAACAAATGACGAAGCTGAAATTCTTGAATTCTAGACACAATCCGCTGAATAATTTATTCGTAACGAACAACAAGTAGTAGTATATCTCTATAACGAGGGATCTTGAAAATCGTTGGCGGTTGCTACAAAAATTTACACCGACCGAAACTTTATCCCAGGAAAATGAGAACATTGATTATCCGTACTGGGATTGGATTAGCTTTTTTAATTCGCTAACCGTAATACACAAAATAATATTAAATGTCAGGTCATATCCAGTTTCCTCACGACTGTCGGATTGATCAGTGGTTTCATTTTCTTGGGATACAGTTTGATTTAGTATAGTTTTTAACAGCGGTTACAGACGCATATGAGATTCATGCGTTTAAAATGATTTTAAAGATCACCCGTTAGAGAGATTGTTTGCAGGCTGCCGTGATGTATTTATAAAAATGGTAAATAACCGGTCCCGCCATGATTATGCATCCTCTGCCACAGACGTACACTTATCGACGCAGCTCGATATAGTGGTAGTAATAACTTTCTGCGAATATCTCAGAAACAGTAAAAAGTCGACGATTAAGTTACTTAAAATAATATCCTTAACAACATATATGAAAATGAAGGTCACTATGACCGTGGTGTTCCTTGAAGTAAATAATGACCAAAAATGTTAAGGTACAATATTAAAAAAGAATCAACAATAACCAACCTCTAACAAATCAATCTTTCCTTCTAAAACAGAATGATTAATAAAGAATTAGCAAAACTGAAAATGCACAATGTTCAAACGTATCACAAGGTTATCCCATTACTTTTCCTAATATTTTTCAAGAATGGTCAAAACGGTACCTGACCGATCGATTTTTCGACGGACTATATGTGGATGCGCAGTGTAGATACAGTTGAATTCCAAACATGGTATTTAATAAATCAAACTTTACTTATACAAATTAATTGTCGTTGATACACTCCTCATCAAAGAGATAGCCCATATCAGCTATCTTTAATTTCTCAATGACGCATGCTAAGTTTTTCGTCCATAACGTATAATATCAAAACATTATGAGCTCAGGATATGCGGTTCGTTGAAAATAATTAAAAATATTATGAAGTTTAGTGTGTAGCAAAAAAAATTGTTTTATTTTAAGAACGAAATGATAGCATATGTACAATAAGAAAATAATAATCAACATAAATTGTAACTAACAATAATTACTTATCAAACGTATATACTTATTTAATACTGGGTACATCCTTCTTTATTTTCTATTACTTCTATTGTACGATCGTATTTGGTATCGATTTATATAATTTTTGGGTGTAATTTTGACTTAATGTATTCCATTCGCGTACAATTACACCTTTTAATTGTTATACGTGTTGATATTGCTTTCCATTCGCGCATATGCCGTGAACAAGTTCTGCCCAGCAATTTTCAATAATATTAAGTTCCTGGGAGCGGGCAGGCCATGGCAAAATAGATATATTATTTCCATTAAAGTATGATTGGACCGATCTTGATGTGTGTACAGGTGCATTATCTTGTTGAAAGATTCAATCAGGTCCAGAAATGCGTTCTGCATAATTATTTATTTGTTCTTTGATTAAATTTATGTATCGGACACAATTCATTCTCCCAAAGATGAACTTGATACTTGTCTTGCCGAAATGACCGATACCGGTCCAACGCTGCCTCCGTCCATTCAATCTAAAACTCCACGATAAGGCACGCCTGCCTGCGCGTATGATAAGAATGCTCCGTGGTCTCGGTCTTTGCGAATTACTATCGGTGCATTCCCCGTGGCCCATTAATCGAGCCGATCATAATGTATTGGTACCAGTAGGGGCCATTGTCCCAGCGGTCTTGGGTCGCCTGACCGCCATCTCCCTCCATCGCGTTATCCTACAAAGGTGAGAGGGTCACGTAGGCTTTTTCTAAAAAACTATTCAATTGAAGGACCAATGACACACTGATAGGCTTGTCGGCACCTCGGCTGTCTCGCGACATTGTTTATGGTTCACCCGATATCTCCTAGGCCTTTCGTCCACGATACTACAATAGTTTGCAAAATTATTACTACACGTACATAACATGTCGTAATTGGTGCTAACATACATATGTCGGAGATTGAAGGACATCTGGCCTCCTCTTTGGAATTCCTTGGAGAATTCCCAATACTTAAATTTTCACAAACTAAACCGATTATAATTATCCGAGATTGGCAATGATGAGCTTGAACTCGACAACTAGTCACCGAATGTAGTCGCGGTCACGGGATGAACGTTTTTACCCAATAGAAGATATAGAATAATTGTATAGCTCTGCTTAAAAAGAAACAGTTGTAGCGGCACTCGACAGTAAACATTCCAATGGGTTCTGTCTCGTGGCTCACCACACACAGACCCTATTCTTCGGGCAAGATGATTAGCAGATGTAGATGCATCTCCACATCACAGTACATGTTCAGCTAGCCCGAGGACCCGCTATAAATCTTAGGATTTAATTAACTGAAGCCCTCAAACGGACAAACAATCTTTGTCCTAACAATCCTTAAATCTATCACCTACTACGGGAAGATAGGGAAATCTGCTTTTCTCACGAACGAAGCTTCCCGCTAGAAACATTCTCTCAAGGGTGGCTGGCATCCTTCTCTAGCCACCAATATAGAAATTAACCAATTAACAGCAACGTCCATTTCCCTCACTTTCCGAACGAAAGCTATCCTCGACGAATCCGATGATCCCGTGTCCCTGGACACACCCCATCATGGTTTTCCTCTGCAGCGTCATCGTGATGAAAAGTCATTCTCTTTCGTGAGGTCTCATTAGCCAGTTACACAACGTCTTTACAATCGGTGAATACTCTACGTTTCTATAAAGAGTTAAAGTTGAGTAATCCTTGTGCTACGGAAAAATTAAGTCGAGTCCGATCTAGACTTGGGAGCAAAGTACATTCGTTATCCCGTTGATCGCGGATTCGTTGTCGAACATAAGGCCATTGTCATTAGTGTATAATTACCGTGGCCACTTGTCGATCCTGTAACATTCATACTTGTGTTAATAAATGTTACCTCGATTGTGTGACAATGATGAATAATTCCTGTGAAGATTCGTTTCACGCCCCTAATCCTAATCTTAATGATGACCTGACATGTATTAATAATAAATTTACGTACAGATTATTAGAATTATTTTACAATTATTTATGTGATTTGTATCAATTTGGGTATCTTTAGAAATTAGAGGTTTTCAGGCCGCAATCGTAACTATTTAATTTTAATTTCAATTAACTGTTCGAAGCGTATCGTGGGGTTGCCACCAATAAGCCAAACAAAGAATTTAAACCATACAAGCAATAGCGATCCATATCGTAATAATTTTAAACTTTATTTAAACTTTATTTAAGAACTTAACAAACGGCACGAAATTTGATCTAGTCGTAAGATTGCGATATGCCAAGCGCGGCTATGAGTTCGGTTCATGAGCATATACTTAACACGGGTTAAATCGTGACGCCAGATTGCGACAGGAGCCGCGCACGAACTAAGCGCAGAACGTGAAACGAAAAGCAGCGGTGATTCGAGTGCTCATGGCTCATGATAGCGATTGTTAAAATTGAGTTGACTACGTGTAAGCGAAGGCGAGGCACGTACTTGATACTCTTCTGAATTTTCAGATAACTAATTGATTAACAATAACGTGAGCCGAGCGCTCTTCTTTCATTGATTCTTTTGAATGTTCCGGAAGTTGATTACATAACCTTTCTGCTCCCACCTACCGAAAAACTAATAATATCAAAATATACCGTTTGGAGCTATTCCACTTTTATCTGTAACAATTTCCGACATAATTAATAGAAGAGAGAAAACGAGAGTGTTCACGCTCGTAGTTCTAGTTGTTTTATGGTACAGATGCTGCAATATGCGGCCAAGAGTTCAGGTCAACTAAAGTTAGCATATACAGAAACCTACAAAATTAGGAGATTCTGTCTTATTTCGTTAAAACTTAGCATATACAAGAACCTATAAAATTAGAGATCTGTTCTATTTAGTTGGAACTTAGTATATACAGAAACCTGTATATGTATTTAAGCTTCCAGTTAGGGATCTGCCTTTTGCATTTGCACACTAGCATAGATAAAAACATATTGAGTTCCACGCTACAAGGACTTATTTCATTGTATAGTTCTATGGAAAAGTTCATATTTCCTATTCTAGCCGAAATAGACAGATATAAGAACGGCAATATTGTGCAATAATGAAGCTAATTGTACATTGACTAGGAAGGAGGAATTAATTTTACTACATTTTTGGGCGATGACACATATAAAGCAATGTTAGGAATAGTGCAAGATATCAAAATATATAATAATATAATAATGTTTTCGCGGGCGCAGATCTTCCCCAGCTTTAATGGAAAGCTCTTCTTCGTATGCTCCTGGAAGCATCGAAGGAATTGATTCTTTAGAAACTGTGGAATTCTGATCGTGATTGTTTTGTTGGCTGACTTCATAGTGATAGATGGCATTTTCTTACAAATAAGAGAGTTTCTGTAGTCAGCAGGAAACCGTACCTTCGCCTTTGTCACGACGGTCACACTTCACAACCGATGGGCTGATGATGGAGATAAAAATGTGGCGGCACTCGGCGACAATGTATATCGTCGAAGCGAAGTGCCTGATGAACCATCAATAGCCGAATGTTCGAAAAGAAAGTGTGCGTGACAATGGTTGCGGATACTTAACAAACGCGTGGATAATGGAATATTGTTAACAAATAAATTCTTTCTTTTTTCATTTTCATCTCCGATTCCTCTTTTTTATTTTACGTGACATTTTTGGCGATCCTGCTGGGATAGTGAAAAGTGTTTGTTGGGAAATCAAAAGACATTCATCATCTACGGAAGATAGAATTATTTGGGACTACGGTCATTCGCAACAACGAAGTAACTATCATGAACTAAGTGGAGTGACAATAAAAGGTAAACTGGATTCCTTTGTACGTTACCGTGAAAGAAAATCTAGATTTAGTAGCCAAGAGTAGTCTTTGTCCGAAAATAGCAAGATCAGCATAATAATGCCTAAAACAAACGAACCTCAAACCTCTACCTCGTCTGACCCAATGTTGCAAGCAATATTGGACAGTATTCGAAAACAGAATGAGAATATTGCCCGTTTACGAGAAGATATGTTAGGTTTGTCCATGCAAAGTGACGAAGAGGATAGACACAGGGCAGCAGAAATCGAGAGTCTTGGGAAACCGTCGCAGAACTGCGGACTGAGTCCGGATCCCTTGCGACCGATGACTTTGCTTCCATTATTACGGAAGTCAATGAAAGTGCATCAACAGCAATCAATCGTACCGGAAATATGGCAAATTGTCAGAGCTAGCAGCTCAAGTGACTTCGGACGAATACCAAGAACAATTACGAGAGTTGAGACAGGGGTGCGAGGAAACAGCGCAAAGTTTCAATATTCTCTTTAGAAGAATGTGATTTCTGCCCAGTGCTCTGAATGCCAACGTGAAGAAATTTAAAAAAAAGCGGGTAAACGACAGTATGACTCTCTTAAGGGTGTAAGCAATATGCCACTATTTAACGTGCGTGTTGTGGGTCCCTTGGAGAGTCATGGTTGCTCGGGAGCGAGACCAAGTCTCTCCTGCTCAAGTCGCGCTCCTACCTCCCAGTGGTACTGTTAGGCGCGGCGTCCATGGCCAAACAGAGTGCGGCGCCGAAGGAGCGAAAGACTAAAGATAATTAATTTAATAGTCGGTTTGCTGAATAACGGTAATAACCGTAAAAAGGGGAACAATAACAACAAGTTGAGAAGCGGAGAGCGGCAGCTGCAGTGCGATAGGTGAATTTGCTACACTAAAATAATATTCAATGTCTTTTTTATACTTCCATACATGGTCTTCATAGAGCTTCAATTGCGCTTGAAATTATAATCAAAAATTGTTTGCGAGAAAAAACTACTAAATTATAAAACTACGTAGTTAGTTAATTAAAAAGAATTAAAAATCTTTCTTACAAGCATTCAACAAAATCGGAAGATTCATATAACATGATTTTATATTGATTTGTGCAAAGCCATAATGATTGCCGATGTTCCACAGAGGTGTTTAGATATCGTGTTATTAGTAAAATTTTTGAAGAAAATATACGAATCAAAATATTCCCAACGAATCAATTCTGAGAAAAGATTACTTGGAAGATTCGTATAAAACAATTATTTAAAGTATACGAAATGATATTGGTGAAAAAAATATGTATTTCAATTCATAAAACGACAGATAAAATTGGCCGTTATATAGCAAACGTGGCACATTATGTGTGGGGACCTTTAATGCTTCAGTTACTTGGCTGTAAAGAATAGGAAAAAAATAGATCACGCTATTGTTGAATGACTAGTGAATACATTAGCGGAAATAATATCGCAGCGCAATCGCGACTCTGTGTTATTGCTCGGATAAATGTTTAAAAATAAAGGTATTTCTACCTCCGTTTCATAGTATTGAACAAGTGCAGGTGGAAGATGTTCTCCATTCATAACAGGTTGCTTAGTCTAAATGCATCGACTCAAAACCAAAATTACTTTGAGTCTACGCAGCAAATAGTGACTAAAAATATTGAAACTTCATCGCACGATTAATCTTATTTAATTTTCCGCCATAGGTAGTGACGCTTGCACACAAAATATGTAAATTTTCGTCAATATTGTACCTCAATCCTTGAATATTGGCGTTTAGTATCATCATCAGTGAGGATGAAAAATGAAATAAGTATATCGGGTACATAAACAAGGATCTGTATCCAAATTATTTGTTTCTCATAGCTCGATGCAACAACGCCTGTCATCTATTATGCGTGGATAATCTTAAAGATGAAAGATATATCAAATAATACACATACATACATACATACATACATATATGTTTAAAAGGTATATCAGGTAGGATAGGACAATCGAGTAGGGGATGATTCTATAAGTAAATATAACATTGTCCTATGAAGTTTCTTCATATAACAATAACGAAGAAGTTTAGGTGATTCCACTTAGTTGTATCCATCGCTAGTATGTAAGAATAGACAAAAAAAAATTGTCTAGCAACAAATTATGCGATAAAATTGTTCAGAAATGAACAAAATATATAAATAATTTTGTAAGATTGTTTGCATTTTGGAAATTTGTGCGCATCATGAAAGCAGTAATAAAAAGACGTCGTAAATATAACCCTCCATTTTCCTTTTATTAATTTCTTTTTCCTTGCATGATCGTGAATCACGATTACATCACATACATATACATCGTCAGTTTGTTCTTTAGTTAACAAAAGCATTTTTTACAATGAATATTTCCATTCACTATCATATATTTTTGTAATTAGACATTTCCGTGTCCTACATATTGCTGAACAATACAATCAGGATGTTACGACCGTTCGCGGAGAGACGCGATCGCGAGAAAAGCGCGTCAGCGAGAGGCGTAAATTCTCGCTAGGATTCGGATAATCGACGCCGCGAATCGTTCCCCTGTTTCGATTAAGATAACAGAGGTGGTTCGATGAATTTAACACTGTATTAATAGGGTTAATATTAACTTGTATATTTAACAATATCCAACATTATCATGGAAACGTCACAAATTATTGAGCGATGTGTACAATCAATGTGTTACAGAAATTCGACTCGATTATGATATTTCTCGATGAATTCGTTAGATTACGCGACTTTAGTTTTACCGGTTAGACTTTTCGATGTATACTGGTAGAACTCTCTCATAGGACTGACTGCCCTTTGATCTTTGCTTTGTCTTCTTTGGGAGACGATCCCCACTGCGTTCGGGTCACACCAACGTTCATGCGTATGATCACATATGCCACTTAATGTAAATGAGAAAAATGACGGACCGAAATCGATGTTTCTGGAACCCGCTGCTTGGTGACATTATGTACGTGCCACTACATTGTATATTTTTTGTCGTGCATGTAAGACGATCTGTCTGCGACATTGTAATGCCGCCAATGACGGTTAGGAATATTGCCTATAGTAAGCCTCGTGGCGTAACAAGGATATCTCTTAAGTAAAATCTTCCATGAAGTCATCTATTATCGACTATATATGTTACTGAATATTAAATTCTCTGTCATTAAAATATCTTGAATGATAAACATAAATTTATTACAGATTTGAATTCGGCAAACAAGAATATAATTAAAATCACATATCGAAACGTACATTACAAAGAATTTTTTTTAGAATTTTTTGTAAATCCTTTTCTCTTACTAACATATTCCTTGAAAATATTTCAAAGATATGCATAACGAAATTTCACTCTTGATTTTCCATTTATTCTAACTTTTTCACGAACAACTTTTTTGAAAACCTTCATATCCCATACCTTAACATCAAAAACACCAAATATTGTACAATAAACCAATTTCTATCGTTTTGAATTAATATAGACGTTATAAGTATTTTCACGAAATGTTATCAGAAAGCGTATATAGAAAAATATTTCAATAACTTTGATATACTTTAGCTAGTCTTTGGTTTATAACACTCCTTTCTTCCATTGACATGAATATTCTCTCTGACTTTGTTTTTCCGTTTGTCGGAAACATAAACCTTGAAGAAGAATTGTCCAAATAGGATTAAATAACTAAAGTAAATAGCGAAACCAAATATAAAATTTTTACGCGTAATGTAGCATTCAAGTCCACAACTTTCTTTGTAATAGTAAGCCGCAATAGTTACAACGCAACCAATCACCATTTGTACCACCTCTATCACAGCAATTATCGCGACAAAGCCTTTTGGTAGTTCGTATTGCATTGCTTTAAAAGTAAAACAAGTATATAACCAGGAATGAACAAAGTAGTTCATTACGGCATACCACCTTGTTGCTGCTGTAGTCTCCGTATATGTGAACCAGGAGTAAAGAACAACAGTTAAATGATGGTAAAAATGTACAAATATCAGCGGTTTCTTTCGTAATACAGTGAAGATCGTATCGCCAAATTCTAGAATCTTTGATAAGACAAATACCCATGTCCAAAAGCCAGAAACTTGATCTTGTAAAAGGTGGCTGAAAAGAAAATAATTCCATTCTATCACAGATTAACATATTTGAAATACCGATTCATTTTGTGAATATGACATATAAATCAAAGCCATGTATTATGTTCCATACAATGAAACAATAAGAACTTTGTTATTTTGATTTGGAAATATAATTATCCAATGTGTATAGTGTAGGTTGATATGTTGCGAATTGGTAGACATAACTGATTATATCAATCGATGGAACTCATTTCACAAAAAAATTTATGCGTGAAATCTTTCTAGAGAACTATTATAAGAATAATATCGTAAACAACTAAAAATGTATTTCCTATTTCACTAACGCTTTCCACATATCAATGTTTTCTAAATACCAAGCATAACAAATTATTCCGTATAACAATTCATTTCATTAATAGTGTTTCATTAATAATTATTTTTTAAAATCGCCATTCATCTGAAAATATATTAAAATATGAAAGTAGCATTACCTAGGTGTGCAAATACTATGATAAAAGCCATGATGTCTCAATATAGTGAACATTTCCGGTGCTGTTCTACAAAATCCGATAATAGAGAACACTGCAAGCAATCCACTCCATAATATAAGCAGACCCCTCAAATCAAATTTTGGTTTGCTCGACATGTAATACTTTCCGCCAAAAATTAGGATCACGTAAATAATACAGCAGTAGTAGCAGTACTGAACATTTTTCTGCAGCCATTTTTGAGTGTCTGGGTAAAAGTACGTTTTTTCGAAGTTGAAGACATGCGAGTAGGTAGGTTGAATGATCTGCAGAGAATCCTCTTTATTCATCGTAAAATATTTTTTTCACATCCACTGGTCGCAAAACAATTAAAGGAAATACACAGTCTTTCGCCCACGTCGTCAATTGACTAAAATGTAAGAAGAAAAACTGTTAACATTTCCTCTTAAAACTAGGGAGATTGATATATTTAATAAATAATGTATTAAAAATAATGTAAAATGTTCGGAACAAAATAATAAGACAATACAAACTAATAAATTAATTTATCTACCATATTTAATTACAATGTAGTACTAAATATTATTGTAAATTNATCCACATCATTTCAAATTTAACCATATCAGAAAATAATATTCGAAATATATGTTCTACTGTTTATAAAATAAAGATTAAAAGTTTTTGTAAAAAGAAGTGACGTAAAACATTTATCTAATTCCTTACAAAATGTCAGAAATGTTTAAAGACAGCATAAAATGTTTTTTTACAATTATACGATATAGATATTTATTCTAGCAAAGTTGCTTTGTTTTTATGAGCATCGTTGTTGATCAGAATTCGTTACGTTGTTAATGTTTAATGTTTATTACATAAGTTACATCAATTAGATTACTATATTTTCATTATGATGCGGTGATTGTTATTCATCTGTCAAAAATATTTACACTTTTGTTTCATATTCATATATTATGTTGTATTATGTATTTATATATTATATATTTATACTATATTTTTATGCTTTTTACGATAGGATTTGAATGATCTGAATATTTTTTATTGGAACGTTCGAGTTTTGGAACTATATTGAACAGATAACGAAAATAAATATTCTAACTATATATACATTTGCGCGTTGTATGTATCATTTTTACACTGATATCCATATCTTATTGCAGATTATATCGTTCACAGTACTAGTTCAAAGTAAAAGAATGCTGACTTATATGAAGAATGTATCGTACCACGTCTATATTAAGCTAAAGCTTCATTCATTTACAAACAATGCGTGGCATCATCTACCTAAAATCCTTGATATGAACTGTATTAGAATGAACCTTAGTTATACTTACCGAAAATTAATTTTGGGATTTTTAAGGGAAGGCCCTTAGAACTGTATCATTGGATGAAAATCACACCGCATTGAATTTCAAAAATTTATATTTTTGTAACTGATTTTTCTCCGTTGTAGTTTACTGTGCAGTATCCATGTATACACTGTTACGACCGTTCACAGAGAGATGCGATCGCGAGGAAAGCGCGTCAGCGGGAGACGTAAATTCTCGCTACGATTCGAGGTTAGGTTAATCGACGCCGCGAATTAGTCGTTCCCCTGTTTCGATTAAGATAACAGAGGTGCTTCAATGAATTTAACACTGTATTAACAGGGTTGATATTAACTTGTATATTTAACAATATCCAACATTATAATGGAAACGTCACAAATTATTGAGCGATACAATCAACGTGTTACAGAAATTCGACCCGACTATGATATTTCTCGATGAAGTTCGTTAATCTACGCGACTTTAGTTTTACCAGTTAGACGTTTCGATGTATACTGTTAAAACTCTCTTATAGGACTGATTGCCCTTCGATCCTTGCTTTATCTTCTTTAGGAGACGACCCACACTGCGCTCGGATCAACGTTCATAATTATGATCGCATATGCCACTTTCTTTATATAATGACAAAAACGATGAACCAAAATCGATGTTTCTGGAATCTGCTGCTTGGTGACATTATGTACGTGCCACTACATTGTATATTTTTTGTCGTGCATGTAAGACGATCTATCTGAGACACTGTAGTGCCGCCAGTGACGGTTAGCAATATTGCCTATAGTAAGCCTCGTGGCGTAACATACACAGTTATTCACTTAACTCGGAATCTGCGCGAAAATATTGAAAATAGCAATATTATAATACATGCGTTTACTACTATAACCAAATGTCTCTTGCTACAAGTATAATAGACGAGTTTACAAAGCGGTTTTGTTGTCACCGAAGGAGTTTAAATTTAATGTCACAATAAGCAGAAGACAATCTCTGAGAAGACCAGGCTCGGGGTTTTCGTTCGACTATTTTATGTTTCTGCGCGCCTCGGTAGGAAACATTGATATTCGAAAACTTATGACTTGCAAATATTTAATTACAGTAATTGGCGTACAGGTTACGCTGTTACTATTCTCGACGTATTCGTGAGCGCGAATTCCGAGTTACGTAGATAGCCCGTAGATATATAGGATGCTTATAAAAGTTAGTGCTAAACTTGAGGAACGCGTAGGAGTACTCGCTAATATTTAATATTTATTAAGAACTTTTTGGTTGTTTTGATAAGTACTATATGCTCGTGAAGTGCAGCATCAACTTTTATTAACACCCTATATATATACACACAAAGAGCTCACTCCAGGAGTAAAATGTCAAGCACATACATACTTCAGGTGCATTTCTATATATATTTTGCGGACAAGACTGAAAGTAGTTATATATTAATGGCATGGATTTCAGTACAGTTTCAAACATATGTATATATATCAAGGCAATAATTTGGATCCACTGCAGATCTAACACGAAACTAACAGGTGGCGTCATTGGTACTAATTTTTGAGTTGTTTGAAGTAAGTGCGAGAGACGTTCTGTTCTGGTTTACTATCTAAATTTGTCAGTAGGAATTACCTAGCACAGAACCTAATTTAGACACCAAACAACGACAAAGGAGCATCGTTTTGGAAATTGTATGTATAGGAAGTGTTTGGAGGTGTCATAAACCATTGATGACAGAGTGGAGAAGTTTCGTTCAAATTCTGTAATAATATGAATAACAACATTATTCGTGGAAGACATAATCATCAGTACATAAAAAATTTGGATGTTTTTGATTATTGAAATTGAAAAAGATGGAAGCAGATATCTTTTGTACATAAAGTGAGGTATTTAAATGGAAACACCTAAAAATCTCTGTAATTAATGGTTGTATGATAACACTCTACAGGATAAAGTTATATTATTTTTCCAAATAATAATAATTTAAAACATAATAATCATCATCTTTTTATGAGATTTCAAGATCATCGTAAATTTTTTTTAATGGATCCATATATTTCTTTGTACATTGAGCGATCCATCTCGGTATTCCCCAAAAAAGTCTTATTCTATGTAGGTCGAAAAACCGTTAGTTTATTAAATATCTTAATATTCAATTTTTTCAAATTTAATGTATGAAACAGTTACTTTACGAACCCTTTCAACCTCTGCATGAAAACAGACGCACAAAGATTTAAAGCTAAAATATAAAAAATATACACATATATGTCGCAGAAAGAATGTTTCAACAGTTACTTACATGGCTCCTTTTTGACCAATTCTTATTTATACATTTTATTATTCCTCAGTTCAGAGATACTTATTATGTAACAATATTTTGAAAAATTGCAAAACATAAAAAGAAAGCGTGTATCTCTCGTATGATTCCGTATAAATAAACGATGAATTACATATTAAAAGGCAGGACTGCGGAACTCGTTCGTTAATGCGAAAGTTTACAGGAAAATATGAAGCAGCTATGCCATAATCTCTATAAGTAAAACTATATCTAACCACATTAGGATTTGTACCGCGGTATTGAAAATTGAAGCAACTGATGTCAGCAAGCAAGCGAGATTCCAAGAAAAAAGTAACAAAACCAAAAAGAAAAGTTTTTTCTTTAAAAATGTACTAAAAACACGTATATATAATACACTTATGTGTATACTTAATAAAATATAACAAATTGTTTTTCATATGAAACTTGCTTTAATCGGTTGAATATTCGAAGCATTAAGTGTGTTTATTATGGCTGACCTTCCACAATTTCGATATAGCATAATTAGAAATGGGACAAGAAAGTGTGAGATTAATTATAGGATAATAACCGTCATCATACGATATATTACGAATATGTTACTAGAAAAGAATATACAATGGAAATACAATAGATGCAATGGAATCATTTGCCAAAGCAGACCTACATTGTAGCGATGGCGTGAACGTAAGCTGCGAATAACGATTTGACTAGATCATGTTCGTTCCCAATCAAGACGATTTTTCCTAGCGCCTTGTGACTTTTCATAGTCGTTTCTAATTGATGGAGGACATAATTGTTCTTTGCACGTATCACATGATCTGTAGCTACTGTTGTACTTTTTATATTAACGACATCAAAACAAAAATGCGAGTTAAATAGTATAGAGTAAAGGAATGACGAAGAACAATGAAAGATAATGTATAAATTAATGATTATGAATTTTGCAAGCGTAAGTTTAATTTAAAATTTTTTTAGGCTGAATTCTACAAAATGTAAATATAACTCTATTACAAAATAATATATATATATTAAAAATACATGAAGGCTTCATATAAATATATAAGAACTTAATAGAGATAATATAAATGCAAAAGAATTAATAAGTAATGAATATATAATTAACATAATAACATAGAATAAAAATTATTTAACATAAAAAAAACAACGATGGAATAAAAACAATGCATATACAACAAATAACTACTATTATTATTAGTAACAGTATTACTATTTAGAAATAATAACATGAATCATTTTCTGTTTTTTCTATCGGTTTGTTTTTCATTCAAAATTAAGATAGCTGTTGTGCAAAATAATTGTTCCATTAATTTTTGTTGGGAATTAGAATTGATGTTTTTCTATTAAATTAATGGCTCGTAATTATACTATAAAACTCCGCCCTTAAATTGCTATCTTTCCATTAATTTTCCACTATTTTATGAATAATTCTTAAATATTCGATTAAAAATGATTTTTCGACCTTACAGTTTCCTCGTTGTTATTATTCTTGGTAGTTATGACGTAACTCTCTCTTGAGTTGACGTTATTGATGAATTTGCAGTATCTCATGCAGAATGTTAATTGCGCCAGGTTGGGAGATTTCAGGATCATCTGGGTTATCTGGGTTATTATAATTGCAAACTGTGATAACTGCTACTGAAAGAACTGGAAACATGGAAAAATATATTTTACGATCAATAGATACATGAAAGAGTATGCACAAGAAGATATCCAAATTTAAGATAATCAAAGTAACAATATATGCAAGTAAAAATATTTTCGTTATATTTTCATATTTTTTATTTTATTTTTTATCTATTTATGTATTTATTGTACCATGCTAGTAAACGAATGAACTGCACCCAAATGTTTTTCCTTTTCAAATTGGTGGTAGTTGTCTTATATGCTGACCTTCTTTTTGCATACTTTGCAGGTAGCGTACCCAGTATAGTTCGCTGGTATAAAAAAAGTTTGCACATAACTTCCTTCGAAATGTTCTGGTTTGGATAGGCATTTAACATTAGATCTTGTCTCTAAGATGACGCAAATAAATCTGAGTACAAGAAAAACATGTCCGAACTTTAACAGTGATCGCATTTTGCGACTGGAATCGAGAATGCATCTCACATCTTTATTTTACATAGCTTACATTATCTCAAGTGGCATTGACTCGCTTTAGACTGCTTAAAAGGATAGATCCTCATTGATACTGTCCAGATTTTCAGTTGTTTGCATCATCCTATTTTAGCATTCTATTATATATAAGTATATAGGATGTCCTAATCTAGAGGCGGCGGGGACGGTATCAACAATATTGTTATACATATTATATACGGATGAAAATAAGAAAAATATGTTATATAAACATCGGTGTGGAAAAAGATTATAGCTTTAGTAAAAGACTACAACGAAAGTATGAAATAGCAACGGGCTGGTTTTGTTCGATGATGGGATACATTGCCAATATTTATCTAATCTATTCAAATTGTCTTTATACAGCTGGACCGTAATAATGTGATTCGTAATAATTCTAACAAGGCTTAAAATTATTAAGTTGCACAATTTCGTATTAACATGGTGCAAGAATTAAAGTATGAAAGCGAAAATATGTCGATATTCATTCTCTTACTGTTTTACAAATTGAAATAGAACTGATATACTGTACGGGAATATCGCGGAAAATTTCCCAATGGAAGACTATAACATCATTTTGTGTTTAGAATAGTTCATAAAAAATCATGTGAAAGATACAATCATCATCATCACAATCATGTACAAAATACATACTCGAAAATAAGGTTAGTCTCTTCCAGGCGACGGTGGCGAGTCCCACGATGACTTCGAGCGGTTCCAAGAGTTGAGTGCAAATGGTAACGGATGCATATTTATTTAGAAGACATAGAAGGAATATTGATCACTTCACCATGCAGATTCTGACAGGGCATGGAATTTTTAATGTATATCGAAAAATGATTAATAAGGAGGATCACTCCAGATGTTGGGACTGCAATGCTGAATGCGATGACGCGGAACTTGCACTTTTCCACTGCCCAAGGTGGATACGTGAGAGAACTGAACTAGAAAATTTCGTCGGCACACCACTATCAACGGAGAATTTAATTGAGCTAGTGGTGAAGAAGGAGGACGACTGGGCAAGATTTCAGGCCTTGTGCAGAAAAATTATGTTAGCAAGACGCAGGATAAATTCGTAGAGAGGAAGAAAACTAGAGAAACAAGAAGAAGGTATGGGATTCAAGCATGAGAGAGCGATGCGTAGCTAAGCCCAACCCTGAAGTAATGCCGTAAGGCGGTTTCGGGGTTGATGCTTTCACAGAAGAGCCCACCATTGCAACGAGCGGGTGGACTCGGCGCAGCACACGCTGGAACACTGTCAGGCGTGGACGTTACCTCGCCGCGCCCTCGTTGCTAAGAGATTTCTCGCCGTCGGCGATGTTCCGTGTGTTTGCTGGCGAACGAGAGTCGGAAGGCGGTCGCCACATTCTGTGAGCAGGTGATGCTGTGGAAGGCGCCGTCCGATTCGGCACCGCGGTGCCGCCAAATCGCCTGATCGGGTGGCCGCGCATCGCGCCGTTGGTTAGATTCGCATAACTCGAGGTGAACTCGGCGTTCACGAGTGGGGATAGGAGGGGGCTCGTGATATCATGCTTATGAGCGGTTCTAAGGCCTCTCTTCCGCCATGCGTCAAATACGGCCATCGTGGAGATTTTAGCCGGTACGAATCCGGCACTACCCGGCGCCCTCTCCTCGGAGGACGCGGAGCGCCTATGAAGATTTTCTCCACGAAAAAAAAGAAGAGGAGTGGAAAGAGGAGGAGTCTTTAGTGGGTATGGCAACGCCATTGACCGAGTCCCATCAACCATCGGCCAAATAACGCCATAGTCCAGTCTTGGGCATGCATAATAGCATTTTCCCCTCCTCGATTAAAAAGAAAGAGAAAGATAAAAGCGGTGCAACCTTCAAATATTTAAAGTTAAAATACCCAGTTTTACGAGAAGCAAAAATAAAAGTAGACGTTTTTATAGGCCTATACGTTCGTCAATTGACACAACAAATGGAAATTGAAAATAAAATGGTATCCATAGAAGAAACAGATGTGGGTCTAAATATGCGTGTTGCAATTTTCTTGCATCATATCAATCATTATATTACGTTCAAATCATAGAAGAATTGGTATAAGTACGTAAACAAGCGGTATGTAAAATGTTAGAAATGCATTTTTTCGATAGCTGTTACTATAGAAACACAAAACATCTTCAAACTTAAAAATTTGTAATCTTTTTAAAATTGATCTTTTCGAAGATTGGGGGTTCTAAAGAAAAACGGTTGCAGATTGTTTTTTATAAACTGATAAAAGATTACAAGTTGAAAGCAAAATCGAAAAAATATTAGAATTTATTGAACAATGTAATCGACATTCCAAAGTCAGGATATGGAACAACAAACGGTGGCAACAGTGGCAAAAAATCTTTTTCAAACTCTAAGTTAGCATCAAACATAAGCGACATAGATGACGATGTCATTAGAAGCTTTAATATCGTTTTATCAGACACTAATAGTAAATACGAAATAAAGGCGAAATTGTAGAAATGTCCTCTCCGATATCAATGACTTTTCTATGTTGTAAAGCTCAACGCTTTGAACAGCTTTTTCCTGCAGGGGAAAGTAGGGCACAACTGGATATTATTGTTCTTCTAAAATAACAGCTGTGATATGCAACCAATATATGGTGTTACATTCGATGTTACGTTTTAACGAATATCGCGTCATTACAAGATCAATCATTGTCAGAGAGAACACAGTTTTTCATTCAGCGAATATCATTCAGCGAAAACTGTGCCTGTCTATTTTGGAAGATATAGTGAAAAAAGTTTCAACTGCTTCAGAAGCTGTTCGAAAAAGATTCAATGATTACAGGAGAATTTCATCGGAAACCCAAGAAAAAGTGTTAAGTAAATTACATACTAATCTCAGAAGAAACATTAAAATTAACTTCTGGAATAGCAGAGAGAAATAATACTTTGCTTAACTCTAATAGAGAGAAGGGAAGGCAAAACTGATCGTATGCTTCCCTTCAGAAGCATAAAACATTATCATTAAAAGCATCTAAGAATACATTCGTTAGCCGTGCAATTGACTTCAACGTATTGTTGCAGAGCAGATCTTCCATTCATTACAGTCGATTTATGAAAAATACGAGACTCAATCTGGTAATATTCACAAGGTTGACGAAAGCAGAATTATGCAAGTGCCTAATAAATCATTGAAAATATTAGCTTGTCAGGAAAAAAGAGGCTCATTTTCTGCTCAACGAGGAACTCTTCTAATATGCCGAGATATGTACGAATGCCACTGGAAACTATATGCCTACCATTTTATTTGTGTCCTGGAATATACTGGATATAAAAAAATATTTTTATTCTTTGGTTTAGGGAATTCATAAAATTCTCAAGTCACATGCTTGAGGAACCAGTGTTTTCGTTGCTTGATGGCCACCTATCGCCAAAACACTAAAAGCGTAGAATTAATTAATCTCGCTCAAAAAATAATATTATTACTTTATGTCATTCACCATACTGTGTCCATCATTTGCAACCACCTGATGTGAATTTTAAATTCCATTAAATACTTTAAACACTATATAGCAACTTGTCAACTGATGCACTGATAAGGCGTTTTTCTCCAACACTGACTGCTGAAGTCATCAGGACATGGACTTCATTGGGTGATCGACAAAAGTTTTTGAAATTGCATGATCTTCCAGTGGTCTACTCTAAGACAGCGTCGAACGATGACACCGCGTTCCTTTCCATCTGGTTAGTCGTCCAATCACTTCAAGTCAGTTCCGGTAAAGGTCTTAGTTGTAAGAACCATAAGAAAAGATAAAAGAGATGTACCACCAGAATTTCGATCTCATAAACGTCGTGATTTACTATTTCGGGGTTCACTCAAGACAGAATATTGGTATCTTATGATCTCAAGAATTATGATGCTATTGATATAAGTGTGTATAAATCAACACAAAAATGAAACGTATTCTTTTCATTTGCAATTTTAAATAACGAGTAGAAAAGATAAGGCATAAATGGAATTTATCGCCTTCTTTAAATGGTATAATGCATTCCGTAATTAAAGCCGAATAAAGAAACGAACTTACCAGAGCACCAAAGGAAAGAATTTACGAAGTTTTATCTTACTCAGGAGTCAGTTTGCTTGAATATCACAAAATCCATTCACCATAAATTTCTGGCAACGAGAATTCTTAAAATAATTTCCTAAAAAATGAATTTTAACAGACTTTTTTTCAATTATCTAAATTTTAGTAGACAATTTAATATTTTAACAGATAATTTAACATTGTAACAGAAATAGTAACAAGGGAAAGATAGCATGTGCAAAAATGCATGAAAGGGCATTTAGAAAAATCGAAATAATTGGACATATAATTAAAAAGTGAAGAGAAAATATCGGGGATTTCATACCAGGAGCGTACATGTGAAAATTTTTAGCTTTTGTGACAAATTCTACTTCCTTTTCTTTTTTTTTTTTAAATTCAGGTGTGTATTGAATTTCATGACAAAGTAATATATATATGTCGAGTAAGCATTAGGATTAGGGCGTGTAGTGAATCTTCACTGAAATTAGCTATCGTTGTTACACAATCCAGATAATTATTCCGATGAAGACAGTTTTTCTTGTACAAAAGCAACAAAGTGTGTACGTAAGGTTCCTAGACATATCGGTCACGAAATTGTATTTAACAAATCAATGAAAATACCTCGTTTAAAAGACAATCTTTTCAAACGATGAAATCAAGCGCAAATTTATCTTCATACATCATGGTGAATTTCACATTGCTGAATTTGTAATCAAACAGGCCAAAGAAAATGCAGATACGCTGATTGTAAACACAGCCATTCGATTATCTTACGAAAATGAATCCGTTATCGAATAAGATATTGATTCGTTAATGCCATTATCACGATCGATCGGCTCATCGAAAACGAAAGGACCGTGGTAAAGCTGGAGCAAGAAGGAAAAAAGATTAATCCGAACTTATTTAGTAATTAAGCTCAATTATGCGACTCGATGTAATAGAATCTTTTATTTTGTTCTTTATTTTTTAAAATACTTCTAATTTCACAAATAAATTCAAAAGAATAATAATATTACAGAATAATTATATTTAAAATAACATAAGTTGATAGTCTCGTGATTATCACGTTCTTACTTTAGTTTTGGATGTGTTTATCCGCGAATCCACGAACGATATCTGCTACTATATATCGATTTCTGCAAAATCTGTACTTTAATGCATGCAGACTTCACTTTGGGGCAAATAAAATTATTCTCATGTAACTACTATTATTCTCATTTAATAGTCTTCAACTGTGTTGGAAAGGGGCCGCGCCTTCGGCAAGCTTAAGAAGTGTCTCAATAGTTACAAAAGATGAGGTTAGAAAAGAGCTAAAAGTGAGAACTTTGAGTGCACTCGTAGGTTACAAACCGAAATGAATGGCATAAAATAATAATTGTTCTATTTCGAAAGATAATATCAATTATCAATTCGTTCAGTATTTGTATAATTAACTTGTTTTTATTTCAAGCAAACTATTAAAAGAACTATCCCAAACGCAATACAATGATGATATTTACACTGAATTGGTAATAGACATTTCTTCCAGCCTATGCAATTGTGCACAAGACATTAAGTTAGCCCAATTCACGTTTATATATGCTATAAACAGAAAATAAGAGATAAATTTGTGGTACATTTGGACAACCAATACTAATCCATATACTGCCTCAGACGCACAACTATAGGCTGACCACAATAAAGTACTATCGACAGTTATTTGCGAATATCTCGGATACTAAGGCCGATCGCCTGTTATATACGCAGGAAAAAGTTATTCAATATGTTGTTGAACTTTACACTACATTCAAAACCCATTGAAATCGAAGAGGAAGTAGTTTTTCTACAAGTCCACTCATTATCATATGTTTATCTACCGTTTCATTCAGTACTTATGGATATTCTTATATACATTGCTACGACCGTTCGCGGAGAGACGCTGTCGCGAGGAAAGCGCGTTAGCGAGAGGCGTAAATTCTCGCTAGGATTCGGATAATCGACGCTGCGAATTAGTCGTTCCCCTATTCCGGTTAAAATAACCGAGGTGATTCGATGAACTTAACACTGTATTAGCAGAGTTAATATTAACTTGTATATTTAACAATATCCAATATTTAACAATATGGAAACGTCACAAATTATTGAGCGTTGTGTATAATCAATGTGTTACAGAAATTCGACCCGACTATGATATTTCTCGATGAATTCGTTAGACTACGCAATTTTAGTTTTACCGATCGAACCTCTCGATGTATACTGTTAGGATCTTCAAAGAGGACTGATTACCCTTCGATCTTTGCTTTGTCTTCTATGGAAGACGACCCCCACTACGCTCGGATCGCTCCACCGTTCGCGCCTATGATCACGTATGCCACCTTCTTTGTGTGAATAAAGTAACGGACCAGAATCGACGTTTCTAGAACTCGACGCTTGATGATACATATGCGCTTGTCGATACATTGTATACGTTTCGCCGGTCCTTTAAGACGATCTGTCTGCGGCACTGTAGTACCGTGAGCGACGGTTAGGAATACGGCCTATAGTAAGCTTCGTGGCGCAACATACATATATAAATAATAAATCTCCGGGACAGAAATACTCGTAGAGTTGCAAGCATTACAGATGTCCGACATCCAATTCAAAAAAGTTATGCGCATCTCAACAAGAAATCAATAGATAACAACGTATTGCTCCCAATCTACATAGTACAAGTATTTCCTCAAAGCAATATTAGTAAATTACTAAAAATTAGCTGTCTGAGTTACTTTAGGGTAAAGTGAGGAAAAAACCAGAAAAAATTACATAACGCAATGCCACAAATGTCAACTGTTATGTCATACCTCAAAAAACTGTAACCTTAATTATCGATGCGTGAAATGCATTGAGCCGCACTGATCAGGCCGGTGCAAAATAAAAAAAGATGACGCGGTAAACAAAGACAAAATCAAACGTGCGACCAATATGCCTTCTATCCAACATAAACAAAGTATTCGAAATAGTCATAAACAACCTTCTAGTCTCCTTTTGCACAAAAAACAACGTAATCTCAGAAAATCAAATCGGCTTCCGACACAAACGTTCCACACTCCACGCAATAGATAAACTAACATCGGACATCTGATCGGCTCTCTATGCAAAGCAACGAGTAGCCGCTTGAATTGAAAAAGCATTCGATACAGTATGAATTTTAGGCTTTATATACAAAATATGTATTTCTTTGGGCAATAAACGTTATAATTAAAATTAAAAAGGCACTCGTTTCCGTGTGATCACGAAAATTAAGCAACTTCGGGCAGGGATAGTACTTAGATAGTTGACCGCATGAGAACACCGTGTGGTATTGGCTTTTTTATTTTTCCGATTGTTTTTGCTTTCCTTAATAATCTATTTCTAGAAATCTATGATATAAGCATCGAGAAAAAGAAATGTTTTAGTATTACGCGACTATTACCATACATTAAATCATTCTCATTTTTACATACATCTATTTTTTAATATTCTTTTTTTTCTTGAACATTAAAAGTAAATAACAAAATTATTTATTTCAGCCAACTTCCATACCACGTTGAGTGCACTCGTTCTCGTCCGATCACGAAAGTTAAGCAACGTAGGGCACGGATAGTACTTAGATGGTTGACCGCTTGGGAACTCCGTGTGGTGTTGGCTTTTTTCTTAATTTTTTCCAATTCTTTCTATTTTCTCTTAATAATTTATGGTCATGTACATCGTGTTAAAAATATACTTTTAGTATTACCGCATATGTCAATGTCGTGTTTATTCGTAGTTTTTTCCACGGTTTTGTTTATACATCTAAGTATGCTTGTTTGAAAGTCAATAGACTATTGCTGAATCACGTACTACTTATAAATTGTCTAGCACGTAAGTGTAATTTCCTGTACATTATACACCAGTACTCTGCGCTTTGATTCATGAATTGCACAACAGATTTAACGTACCAATTATCTATGCATCTATTGCACTGATTCCTGCAGTAGTATTAACTTTCGACACTTTATAATCGCCGTTTGCACAAAATGGCTATTTATATTTATCCCAATTTTTATTCCACCGATGACGACATAATAAATTTCTTAACATATAACGAACTTGATACCGAATATTCATTATGTACGTCTAATCCACTATGTCATTCGTGGTTTAAGTAAATATTTACTTTTACGTTAAACAGGCGAAGAAGCTAAAACCATACTAATTACTGTACGTTTTGACCGTTGTAAAATTTTTTGGATGGACATAAACAGCTTGGTTTTCTTTACCTAATCAAGTCTATTTTATTTCTATGATAACGTGACGGAAATCATAGAAAACAACGGATATAACATAGCTGATTAAATGAACCAGTAGCGCCATAAATTAATTAAATGCATATAACTGATATTACTTGTCTACCAAGCAACTAACCAAATAGCACAAGTTATGTGATATAGACAACCTAATGAGATAATCTTTCAAACACCAGTCCGAAAATCACAATGGCACAGATTTTCGTGGAAACAGAAACGTTCAACTGCTTCTTCTACAGCCCGTTTTCACTATGAATCCAATAGAATACCGTTTGGCCTAAAAAATGCACCAGCCATCTTTCAGAGACTAATGGATCTAATTGTACCTAGCTACTTGGACAAAATTCCATACATTTGGATGGATACATGCACATCGTTCATCTTCACGGACATTTATATATGTCTGGTTATCGTTATGATTAGGGTTAGGGGCGTGTAATGAATCTTCACTGGGATTAGCTATCGTGGTTATACAATCGAGGTAATGTTGATTAGCACAAGTGTGAGTATTACAAAATTGACAAGTAACCGCGGTGATTAGACACTAATGACAATGGTCTTAGGTTCGATAACGAATCCGCGGTCAACGGGATAACAAATATACTTTCTTCCAAAGTCTAAGTTGGACTCTTTGTTAGAAACGTGAGATATCCACTGATCGTAAAGACGTTGTTTTACTTGCTGATGAGATCGCTTGAGAATGTGTTTTTCGTCACGGTGATGCTGCAGAGGAAAACTATGGTGGGGTGTGTCTCAGGGCACGAGATCATCGGATTCGTCGAGGACAACCCTCGTTCAGAAAAGCGGGGGAAATGGACATTGCTGTTAATTGGTTAATTTCTATATTTGTGGTTAGAGAAAGATGCTAGCTGCCCTTGAGGGAAAGTTGCTAGCGGGAAGCGTCGTACGTGAAAAAAGCAGATTTCCCGTATCTTCCCGTAATAGATGATAGATTTAGGGACTGCTAAGACCAAGACTATTTATCCGTTTGAAGAACCTTAGCTAAATAAATCCTAAGATTTATATCAGGTCCTTAGGCTAGCTGCAGATATACTGTGAAGATGTATCGATATCTGGCAATTATCTTACCCGGAGAATAGTGTCTTTGTGTGGCGTGCCTCGGGACAGAAACCGTTGGAAAGGTTACTGTCAAGTGCCGCTACAGCTATTTTTTTTTTAAGGGGAGCTATACAATTACTCCATACCGCTGTTAGGTAAAAACGTTCATCCCGTGACCCACGGCATAATCGGACTAACTCATAAACAATTACTTAAGTACAGATATGATAAAAAGTCTGGACTAAAGTATTGGGCACCTTCCCAAATATTCCAAAAGAAAGGCCCCATGTCCTTTCATCTCCGACATATATAATTTATAATAATAATGTACAACATATGTATGTCGAAGATGAAAGAACATCCGGGCCTTTCTTTTGGAATGTTTAGGAAGGTTCCCAATACTTTAATCCAGACTTTTTATTATAGCCGTACTTAAATAATAAAACTGAGAAATAGCTGTTTACGATCCAATCCAATTATGTTTGTCCGTTGAATATAGCTAAAGTCACAGGAGGGACGTGTACCTAACACAGGTATGTAATAATGAAATAGCTCTCCTTAAAAACAAAGATTGATCCGAGCGATACAGAGAGGTACGGATAGGAGTATAAGGGCAGTTCCACTTGGACTGAAGGTCAGTAAGATAAGTCGACTAGTAGTGTAATATGTCGTGTACCAGTACGTTGAGTGACACCAGAATCTTGTATCAGATCGCATTCGTCATTCCGTTGACCGTGGATTCATTATTGACATCATTTCCATTCACATGTTGAGTATCTAATTACCACGGTTACTTCTCAAATTCTGTCACAATCAATAATTGTACTAGTAAATAGCTTCGCTCTTGCATAATAACAATGTCTAATCCAAAGAAAAATTCGTTATACGCCCTGAACTTCAACGATCTCCCGACATATATATATATATATATATATATATATTATATAATAATATAATATATATTAATAGATCTGTGTCTTAAGTACCTATACATCAGATGAATTGTCCCTTTCATAGCACCCCTTCTCTACGTTAAATAAAACAATTTCTTTCAAATTATGAACCGACTTCGGAGTGCACTAAAAACAAACGATAAAAACAAATATGCGACGGCTAGGAAAACTTGGTATATACTTACTATTTAGTAAGCTTAGTAAGTTTAGTAAGCTGTTTAACATATTAAATGCACATGTATACATATTTATCGCAACCTTCTCTGAGGCCACGCAATAATGAAACTTTTCTTTTCAATGAAAACTCTCCAATTCTTCGAATTCTTCTACCAGTGCTCATAAACTAACGACACACAGATTGATGTAGTTACATATTACGATTGCGCGGGTTGTTCAAGTATAAGAAGAAATAGATCATGATATCTTTAACGTTTCTTTCCTTGCATTGTATTAATCACTAGCCTCACTTCGTCGAAATTAAATCATAAGCGGCAATAGTTGTCAAGTGTTGAATTTTCATTTCGTTTTTTAAAGGTAAAAAAGAAATCCAACGTGCAAGGAAAAATATCCGAACTTGTGATTATATCAACAACTAATAGCCCAATCAATAGAGCTATTTGACCTAACAACGCGGTTCTTTGCATAAGTCAATGTCAGGTATCAGAGAATAAATATTTGGCGTTGCGCCACCTGAAAAACTTATGCTAAGTTTGTGGAAATTCGAGTACAAAGTTTTCAGGTGGCGCAGCAACAAATATTTATTCTCTGTATGATATTTGATAGCGATACAGAGAACTAGATTAGGTTAAATTAAATCCATATACAATGATTTTTCATACTCTGTTGATTGGATTATGAAATTAACTTGTAATTTGTCAATTATTTTGAAATAAGAATCTTATCATAGAGTAGCTCACGAAGGTATTCGAAAACTCTTAGCTAGTGGTGAATTTAACCCTTTTAGGATCCTCTGAACTAAACCAGATATTAAAAAGTTTAACTCGATTAAGTCGATGATTGTTAAATCAATAGAAAAGTAACATTTACGTTTAGAAATCTTTTGATTGTTTTATCAGAATATGATGTTCACTTGGACGGCGAATATTAATTTCATGTGCAATAATTAAAATACGTACAATGTTGATCAGTTCAAAACTGCCTTCAAAACTCCCATGGTAAGCGAATCTCGTTGGAGAATTCCATTGTTCTCGCACATTCTGGAAAACGCAAGAATCATCCAGTATACTTCACAATGGCTCCATCTAGTATTGGATCGGTGTCTCCGAATATTCGAACGTCTATACGCGTCGATTTGACCACCGTTTTAGTCAAGCCAGGATTTCCCGGTCTTTACATATTAACAAATTACATATTAACAAATATATTGGCGAAACTGAATTTTGAACATATTGTAGAAATTGATAGTTTGAATAACTTTTTCCGATAAATATAGGGGCTGAAATCGTTCAGCTTCTGAGGTATTCACGAGAAACTGCAAGTACCGCTACAGTGAACTCTATGTGATGCTTCTGTGGCAGAATGTACGTTAGTATTGCTTGACGCTTACACTCCGTTCATAACCGCGGGTCGGGCGAGCTAAAGCCTCCGTGCACAACTGCATATGCGAGACTACAAAAAATGTCTATTTAATTCGAGTAAAAATGAATATCGTCAAGGTATGTCTTGTGTTTGCATTCGGATCGGTCTTTTTGATCCAAGCTTACTATAGGCCGTATTTCTAACCGTCGCTCACGGTACTACAGTGCCGCAGACAGATCGTCTTAAAGGACCGGCGAAACGTATACAATGTAGCGACAAGCGCATATATATCATCAAGCGTCGAGTTCTAGAAACGTCGATTCCGGTCCGTTACTTTATTCACACAAGGAAGGTGGCAGACGTGATCATAGGCGCGAACGGTGGAGCGATCCGAGCGTAGTGGGGGTCGTCTCCCATAGAAGACAAAGCAAAGATCGAAGGCTAATCAGTCCTCTTTGAAGATCCTAACAGTATACATCTAGTGGTGTGATCGGTAAAACTAAAATTGCGTAGTCTAACGAATTTATCGAGAAATATCATAGTCCGGTCGAATTTCTGTAACACATTGATTATACACATCGCTCAATAATTTGTGACGTTTCCATATTGTTAAATATTGGATATTGTTAAATATACAAGTTAATATTAACTCTGCTAATACAGTGTTAAGTTCATCGAATCATCTCTGTTATCTTAACCGAAACAGGGGAACTATTAATTTGCAGCGTCGATTATCCGAATCGTAGCAAGAATTTACGCCTCTTGCTGACACGCTTTCCTCGCGACCTCGTTTCTCCGCGAACGGTCGTAACATTTTGGTCCTTGGAGCCGGATTCAGTGGCAAGTGAAAAGTGTTGACACGTAACCGGTCGAATCATTCACTCTTCTAAGCCGTTTCACGTGTCAAACGAAAAGTGCCAGTGACATCACTACCATACAGTACCATGTAAATCCAACATAACCAGTAGCGGAAGCGTTACCACTCCAGCGAGGTCAGTAACGTCAAGGACCGTCACCTTTGAAGAGGCATAACTCGATGGTTGAAGAACGCAACCACGCAGCCTGCCGCCGCAAGTGGACTATCGTTAACATAACGATATCCAACAACTTTGATCTCACTACAAAACTCGTCACATTCGGGAAGGATCACTTTCCTCACGAAACATACGTCAACGACATTCCGCTGCACAGTGATAAGCGACAACTTGCAGTCGGAACAACTTCAGTTTCACGGCAACACGAGTGATCCTCGGGAAGAACATCTTCCTCGCGAAGCTCACAATAATCCGCTGCACAGTGACGAGCGACAACTGCAGCCGGAACAACTCCGCATCGGGAAGCACCGATCGCACATTATAAGTATCATCTTCATTAACGAACTACTTTCTTTACAAGCAATGGCAAACGCAACAGAAATCACTTCCTTGCGTCTAAGCAATCTAAGCGACCAGTTCCAGTCCGTATCTAGACTACTTGACGAACAGTTCGGTTATCACAACAAAGCTACCTTAATAATTTATCGAAAACGAGTCGACGACATTTGGAAGCGGTTCAACATTGTCAATGACGAGTTACTTTGATCGACGACAACGCACTTGTAGATTTACTTGATGTCTATTTAGACTTGGAAGTACGATTGAGCAAACTCATCGAAATTAATCCTTCCTCAACGAATGCCTCCAATACAGTGGCGAATCCGAAACCACCGGAATGCAGCAGCAACACTTCTAGCAGTCTCCAGGAACGTAAGTAACAATGATCATACTTCGCTGATGGAGAATATCGTGTCGAATCTAACGCCGATCCCGTCGCATGACGCGCGAAACTCATTGCATAATACTCGTAACTCGTCACCTACACGCGACTTGACGACAATCTCTCACGGATCCTCAGAATCGGGTTCAGGTTCGATCGGTAAAACTAAAATTGCGTAGTCTAACGAATTCATCGAGAAATATCATAGTCGGGTCGAATTTCTGTAACACATCGATTATACACAACGCTCAATAATTTGTGACGTTTCCATATTGTTAAATATTGGATATTGTTAAATATACAAGTTAATATTAACTCTGCTAATACAGTGTTAAGTTCATCGAATCACCTCTGTTATTTTAACCGGGATAGGGGAACGACTAATTCGCAGCGTCGATTATCCGAATCCTAGCGAGAATTTACGCCTCTCGCTAACGCGCTTTCCTCGCGACAGCGTCTCTCCGCGAACGGTCGTAGCAATGTATATAAGAATATCCATAGGTACTGAATGAAACGGTAGATAAACATATGATAATGAGTGGACTTGTAGAAAAACTACTTCCTCTTCGATTTCAATGGGTTTTGAATGTAGTGTAAAGTTCAACAACATATTGAATAACTTTTTCCTGCGTATATAACAGGCGATCGGCCTTAGTATCCGAGATATTCGCAAATAACTGTCGATAGTACTTTATTGTGGTCAGCTTATAGTTGTGCGTCTGAGGCAGTATATGGATTAGTATTGGTTGTCCAAATGCACCACAAATTTATCTCTTATTTTCTGTTTATAGCATGTATAAACGTGAATTGGGCTAACTTAATGTCTTGTGCACAATTGCATAGGCTGGAAGAAATGTCTATTACCAATTCAGTGTAAATGGCATCATTGTATTGCGTTTGGGATAGTTTTTTTAATAGTTTGCTTGAAATAAAAACAAGTTAATTATACAAATACTGAACGAAGTGATAATTGATATTATCTTTCGAAATAGAACAATTATTATTTTATGCCATTCATTTCGGTTTGTAACCTACGAGTGCACTCAAAGTTCTCACTTTTAGCTCTTATCTAACCTCATCTTTTGTAACTATTGAGGCACCTACATGCGTTTGGTATCGGTTGGATAAACACTTCTTAAGCTTGCCGAAGGCGCGGCCCCTTTCCTCCACAGTTGAAGACTATTAAATGAGAATAATAGTAGTTACATGAGAATAATTTTATTTGCCCCAAAGTGAAGTCTGCATGCATTAAAGTACAGATTTTGCAGAAATCGATATATAGTAGCAGATATCGTTCGTGGATTCGCGGATAAACACATCCAAAACTAAAGTAAGAACGTGATAATCACGAGACTATCAACTTATGTTATTTTAAATATAATTATTCTGTAATATTATTATTCTTTTGAATTTATTTGTGAAATTAGAAGTATTTTAAAAAATAAAGAACAAAATAAAAGATTCTGTTACATCGTGTCGCATAATTGAGATTAATTACTAAATAAGTTCGGATTAATCTTTTTTCCTTCTTGCTCCAGCTTTTCCACGGTCCTTTCGTTTTCGATGAGCCGATCGATCGTGATAATGGCATTAACGAATCAATATCTTATTCGATAACGGATTCATTTTCGTAAGATAATCGAATGGTTGTGTTTACAATCAGCGCATCTGCATTTTCTTTGGCCTGTTTGATTACAAATTCAGCAATGTGAAATTCACCATGATGTATGAAGATAAATTTGCGCTTGATTTCATCGTTTGAAAAAAGATTGTCTTTTGAACGAGGTATTTTCATTGATTTGTTAAATACAATTTCGTGACCGATATGTCGATGAACCTTACGTACACACTTTGTTGCTTTTGTACAAGAAAAACTGTCTTCATCGGAATAATTATCCAAAACAATAATTTGAAAAGACACGCTATAAAGACACGCATATATATAATATTGTTGAGAATTTTGGATCTTAATAGCCGAAGCGATGGTATAGGATCACTAAATTTATACTTAGAATTTATATTCGAATAATTATATATTAATTTGATAAACGATTTCAAAGATATTCATCGATACACACTTGCATGCATCTCAGCACTTTCTTTCATACCCGACTGTTAACCGGCTGAACAGTTTGCGTTCCTTTGTTTTCAAGACGCTGCGTACACACATACTTTCACACACTGATATTCCCATACAAGTATTACTACTACGCAGTTAACCTAGTCTAGCACATAAAATTATACATATCTCAATAAATATAAATGTGTATAACATCTGTACCATATGCGAATTCACCGCTAATCTACATCGACCTCATTAGCACCTGTTCTATAACTGACCATATATCAGATCAGTGCTTTTATATTCTTCGAATGAATTTCTGGTTCTCACGAACATCCATAGTGAACTTCAATTCTAGTAATATGACTTTTAGTTGTCATACCGCAAAGTCGAATACCATGAGATCATAGGCTTTATAACTGTTTTATATAGTGATGGTTTACTGGTAATAGTTTACTGGTAGAATGTCTGCAATGAGTCAATACATCTCTTTCCTTTTGAGTCTGATTTGCTTGACACCTTTATTTATATGTTGTATCCAAGCACATTTGCCTGGATGTAGGTTGTCCGGGCAAAGACCTGACTATCTAACTGTTTTGATTTGTGGTATGATGTGGTGGTTGAGTATGATAAGAGGTGTAGTATCTTTCCTTAATGTGAATATAGTGAGGTTGCATTTACCCGTATTTTCAATTATTTTCTATTTATTTAGCCGCACACCGAGTATTTCGATGTGAGTTTGTAATAATTGAAACTCTATTGTAGGATCATCGTGGGTAGTTAATAAAGCTGTGTCATCATCATGTATCTGTAGCGTAAAGTGTGGGCACTAAGGAACTGTCCTGAGGAACGCCAGCATTGATACGAGAATTGATACAGGATTTCGAAGTACGTATATTGTTGGATTATTTTGAAAAGTAAATGCGTACGCGTGAGTGACTGCAAAAATTGAGAGAGTGACACAGCAACCATTTATTTAGTACGAATGGACGCCGATTTTATTTGCTTTTGTCTAATTAGTAACGATCAGTTTTTAAGAGTTCAATTTGAAATATAACGTAACTTCCTCAGATAAAAATAAATTAAATTAAATAGTTATTGCAACAAGAATTATTACATCTTTTAATTTATTGCTTATAATCAACAGAAATCTCAGATAATTGCCATAAAAGAGTCTCTCGATGATTGTCGTGTGTGAATAATTGTGTGATAAAAGTCTATGAATGGTGGGAGGTTCTTCTCGATGCACCGCGAAACTCGACGGCTCGCCTCGGTCGATTAGTACAATATGATCCAATGTCAGATATCACTGAAACAATGTATGTAGGTATTAATTCCAATGTGGAACTTTTTTATTTTCGTCGTTATTTTTAATTAAATTCTTACTAAGGTATTTGTGAGACCTTTCTGATTAAAATGACACCAAAGCCGATATAATTTGAATTATATTTACTTATTTTCTTTCTGTTTCACTTACGTTATCTTTTTCTGTATTTGACACATCTAAAATCTCAGTTTCGAGGAATAGAATCATTTCTATCTCTGCATAATCGCAATGCTTGGATCCCGATTCCAATATTTATAATCGAAATTAATACTGAAGCCCAAATTATTTGATATTCTATTTGAATGAGTTAACTTTCAAAGGCTCTAAAATAGAAAGTGATTTGAAAATAATTTAGTTCATTTTAATGTAAAATACAAGTATCTTCCTCTTATGTTATTTCCAAAATAGAAATAATAGAATAGTTAATGTGATTCATTATTTCAAGTTGTCATTTTTGTCTTTATTTCAAATAGACTTTGTCCGCGCAAGTCTATGGATTGACATACAACTACATAAATTGTGATACTATAAATTTACGACGACTGATTCTTTTCGTTTTAGCATCGCAGATAAAATCGTAAGTATAATGTGAAATGTCATCTCAACTCAAATTACAATCCAGAAATTAAACTAATCTTTATTTCCCGCAACTTTTATTCACTAAAAAGTTACAGTAATAATTCGTATGCTTTAACTTTAATAATTTAGTTTTAATAATTAATAATACAATTGAGTGTGATATAATTAAAGCACGGTACGACACATAGATCCACTCATAGCGCGATAGTGTTTTCCAAATTGCTCTTCGTTTTTTATTTTGAAGCGATATTTGGAAGCAGAAGATTCTAAAAGATCAGCATGTTATGAAGAGTATCTAATAATGATATATTTATTTTAACGGAAAGCAACAATTGATATCTGACACTAGCGTATCAAAAACAAAGACTATATATTCTACATGTATATTGTTAACATTGTTATAAAACATTGCGAGGACAAAAAAAGTGTGAAGCAAGACAAATGAAAAAGATTATTTAGTTCAAACGGTGAGCGAATTAGTCAGTAGAGTGAGCTACTGTGGTGATGCCTCGTAATATAACATTCGCGAAAGCTATCATAGTGGCGCATCGTACTTAAGAGGTTAAATGAGAATTCCCGTATACTCTACGTTGTGCTTTATAAACAGATAATCTCATAATACATAGAATAACATATAGAATCATCCATACATAGGCGTCCTTAACTCACTAAAAAACCGACTATCGTTGACTTGTGCCGTGCCTCGCGGTTGTGTCACACGTTGTTTACGTGTATTGTATATAGTTTAGGAATAGAATTTTATATGTGAAAACTGTACGTTACATTGCGTTTATAGCATTGGAAACACGACACTTTTAAAAAAGTGGAGTTCTATAAAACTCGGAATGATTTTCTTTCTTATCAAGTGTCAATGCGATATAGGTATCTAACACGAACTATATACACAGATAGTTCGATTTTAACTTATAAATGCGAATTTCTAGTAAACTGCTTGCCGTGTAAGAAAAATGTTGAGATAGGAATTTAATGGTTTCGCGAATGTAATTTGTTTTTTTTGTAAACAGATGCATACGGGACATATGAAGGTAACATATGTTTTCTTAAATGGAATCATATAATTATTAATGCACTAATCGTCCGTCGCAACATTCTCTATAAAAAATTATGAAGCTAGTCGTGTTGATTTAGGTTAGCAGGTATTCCAACTTTTATTTTGTAAAATCGATCGTTTGAAATACAAGGGAAGACGTAAGGTATGACCTTCATATTTGTTTTCCTCGTTCTTTATACAATACATTTTACAAAATGAAAATTAAAATATCTACTGAATGAATAATTTTTCAATATGTACAGGATATTCATTTTTTATAGGAAATGTCGAAACGAATCAACGCATTAAAAATTATATGATTCTATTTAAGAAAACGCACATTACCTTCATATGACCCCTATCCGTCTATTTACAGAAAGACTAATTACACCCGCGAAACCATTAAATTCCTGTCTCAACATTTTTCTTATACGGCAAGCAGTTTACGAACAATTCGCATTTATAGGTTAAATTCGGTACTCTGTATATCAAGATCCTAAAATTGGTAGTCCGTCGAATATGGAATAACGAATAAAATTTGGTTATTATATAGAAAACTGCGGCAGCGTGGGTTTCGGTGATTTTTCACTATGTCGTAGAAATCGACATATTTTGAACAACTTTTTCCTTCGCATGTTACCACTACTCGTTCTTACTTTGCGGGATCTTATCAAAAATCTGTCGGTATCACCACTACAGTGAATGGTACATATAATTGTGTGTCTGTAGCACCGTATATGTTCGTATTGTTTGTCAACTACTTTGCGGTGACCGAATTTAGAAAGCTAATACAAACCTAACTCTCATCTTTCGTTTATATGGAATATATAAAGGAAGACTGAGCGAACTTGGGTATTCCACGGATCTTTCAAATTATAGCTGCCTGCAGTACTGCGTAATAAAAATTATTATCATTAATGGTATGAGTTAGGTTTAGAATAATCCAAGTCCTTTAAATCCGGCCCCCGTGAGCAGGTTGGTCAGGTTTGTGTAATAAATAATAACATAATTACAGTTTATGTTAAGCCTTATATTTTATTGTTATTATTTCAAGTTAAATACATTTCAGCCAATATCAGCAATGATTCTTACAGTCTCGAATACGCAGTTGTAAATAATTAATTATTGCTAGGTGCGGAAAGTATAGTTCAAACACAAAAACATCAATGTTTAATGGATGTAAATAGATAAATAAATCGCCAAGCAATACACCGAACAAAGCGGCGATCGTGTCAGCTATACTTGCGACTGTGTTAGAAATATACAAATAGTGTTACCGACAGTTTTTTGCGAATATTTCGGAAACTAAGGCCGAGCGGCGGTAAACTGCTAAGGATGAAGGTATTAAAAATATTGATTTCTACAGCATATCATGGAAATTCAAGCTGCCGGCAACTTCTAATATGGGAATCTGCCCTGAGCTTCGAAAAGAAACATACTGAAGAGAGTGCAACGGACCGCGTTGATACGCATATCTACACAGTACAGAACTGTGTCACACGCGGCGCTATGCGTAGTTGCGGGGATATATGTATGCCAAGGTTACGCAGCGGGTGAAAAAATATGCGTACAAGAAGATCCTTGCCGCACAAGACGACTGGGCGAGATACCCGGGGGATGCAAGAGGAATCTTCTAATGAGTTCAGCCAGGGAATGTTCGATCAGGAGGCGGAGTATTGTTAGAGGATGGAATGCGGATGATGCGAAGATGTTGGGACTGCGGAGGCATCCAGGATGATGCCCAGTATGTGCTTTATAGATGCCCCAGATGGGCAGTGGAAAGAGCCGCACTGGAAAGCAATATCGGTGCGGAGCTTAAGTTTGACGAGGATTTAATAGGGATGCCAGTAGGTGACGACGGGTACTGGTAGCGGTTTACATGGTTCTGTGCAATTGTGATGAAGGCTTGTGATGTCAGGCCACAGAAAAGATAGTGGAGTGGACGAGCAGAAGAGGAAGACAGAGAACATAGAGCCCTCCATCTAGTAATCTTTAGGTACGCCTATGTAAAGGCCAACTCTGAAGTAATGTCGCATCATACTCCCAGGGTTGGAACCACGAGTACCTCTCCGGTAAGGGGAGAAGAGGAGGGCTTTTAGTGGGTCTGGCGCCATCTTCTGGCGCAATCGAGGTAATCTTTATTATCACAAGTATGAATGCTACAGGATTGACAAGTGGCCGCGATAATTATACACTAATGACAATGGCTTTAGGTTCGACAACGAATCCGCGGTCAACGGGATAACGAATGTACTTTGCTCCCAAGTTTAGATCGGACTCGACTTAATTTTTCCGTAGCACAAGGATTACTCAACTTTAACTCTTTATAGAAACGTAGAGTATTCACCGATCGTAAAGACGTTGTGTAACTGGCTAATGAGACCTCACGAAAGAGAATGACTTCTCATCACGATGACGCTGCAGAGGAAAACCATGATGGGGTGTGTCCAGGGACACGGGATCATCGGATTCGTCGAGGATAGCTTTCGTTCGGAAAGTGAGGGAAATGGACGTTGCTGTTAATTGGTTAATTTCTATATTGGTGACTAGAGAAGGATGCCAGCCACCCTTGAGAGAATGTTTCTAGCGGGAAGCTTCGTTCGTGAGAAAAGCAGATTTCCCTATCTTCCCGTAATAGGTGATAGATTTAAGGATTGTTAGGACAAAGATTGTTTGTCCGTTTGAGGGTTTCAGTTAATTAAATCCTAAGATTTATAACGAGTCTTCAGGCTAGCCGAACATGTACTGCGGAGATGCATCGACATCTGGTAATCCGACTTGCCCGGAGAATAGGCAAGGCCACGCTGTGTGTGGCGAGTCACGAGGCAGAACCCATTGGAATGTTCTGTCAAGTGTCGCTACAACTATTTCTTTTAAGGATAGCTATACAATTATTCTATACCTCTATTAGGTAAAATGTTCATTCCGTGACCGCAGCTAGGTTCGGCGACTAGTTATCGCCTCGAGCCCAAGCTCATTATCGCAAATCTCGGACAATTATAATCGGGCCAACTTATAAAGATCAAAATATTGGGGGTTTTCCAAGGAATTCCACAGGGACGGACCGGTGTCCTTCCATCTTCGACATACACATATACTATATAATAAATTATACACATATTATATATACATATATTCTATACGTTATATATATTAATGGAGATTTTTATTTACAATGAACTTGACAATCAGTAGACAAACTATAATAAAAAATCATGATGAGCAATTAAGATCGTATTCACAATGTAAAATATTGTACAATTATTATATAGTTTGAATATATTTTGCATTCACATAATTTGTGCACTTTGATATATCATATCTATATACAAATCAGCAGCGTAATAGTAACAATTTTCAAGATGTGAAGTCATTATTGTATTGTAGTAAAATTGAAATATAATCGGCGCAGAAACATTTGCGCAGCGTACAGGATTCGCTGCTTATAGTCCAGAAGTGTAGCCAATCAACAAGCTGTACGAATCTGCCTTTATCAGGGATGGTATTGTTCAACAGTCTTTCATGTTCGAGACGCTGTAGTGTGTACGTGCTACGGAATAGTTACCTATTTGAACGTTACAATTTTTGTGTTTAGCAAGTGTTTGAGCAATTACTATGAAGTGCTACTTGCTAGATAAAATATAAAATCTGGTCATTCGGAAGTTAACTTGCAATTTTCTATAAAAAAGATTTATTCAGGGTAAATACTTTATAATTGTAAATTTTATGAATTAAAAACTTTCTGTGAATTATCTTAATCTAATAACTTTGTTCTATGTCTAGGATGACTTATACAGCAACCAGATTATTCCACATGTGGAAGTAAGTCATAGAAACAATACAGTTTTCTTATTTATTTTTCATTTTTCTTATTTTTATTATATCTTTCGTCCCTAATGTACTACTTGCATTTACATATTTATATTCATGTAAGAGTGATGTTATACGTATTTATGTTTTAATTTTAATTAAACGTATTGATTATAGTTTTTTATATAAAGGTTATATCGTCCTTCCCATTTTATTTTCTCCCGCTAAAAAGAGCTTTTATTAAATATAATGCTTATTCAGAACCAAAAATAAAGTCGGTCATCGATAATGATTACTAATAACAGAACTTAACGTATAATTATTTCTTTAATTGAATATTATGTTCTTATAAAATAATTGTTTTTGTTAATATTAATTATTCTTCGAATCTCGTATTGTATTTATCTCATAGATGGTAATTGCTTACGAAATTTGTTTAGGAATCCTCCTCCGGTTGCACTTCATGATACACAAAGAAGCTTCTTCCAATAACACAATTGTTCATAAATTCTTTTCCATGCTGTTATGGTAAGTTTTTTTCTCTACTTCTTTTTTATTATCTACTATTGTTGTTATAATGTCCGCATTTTAATCGCGAAATGCGTTGTTTCATTCAAGAAAAGTGATACAGTATATTCATTCGTTATGAATATACTTTCCTATTTATTAATCAAAAATTATGAATGAAAAAGAAATAAATCTTAGTTCTCAAATTCAGTTGCAAGTCATTACAATTAGATGTGAACATGATTTAAATAATATACCGAGTCTGATATCTACAAAATCGTCTAAAACTTTCAATTTTTATATGTATTTTATATGTAGATATTTTATTATACCTAGAAACCTAACCTCAATATTTAAACAATGGTGAAACAATAAGCGGTAGAATATTTTACGTGAGATTGATGTTATCAGGAAAAGTTTTAACAAAAATTGCTTAGTTCGAATGAAGACATCACATACGGTGCAAATTACTTTCTTGTATATTCAGTAGTAAGGTTCCATTTCAACTTGCGAATAGAACCATATTTCTTTTTAATATATTCATCGATCTATCTTTGTATTCCTTGTGAAAAAATTAAAAAGAGCTGTTAGTTCTCCAGATATCTTAACTTGAATTCGTCGTATGAAAGCTAGGTAAGGACGCGAAACGATGCTCTTGTGTTTACGTCGTCCTTGTCTTTCGTTTGTTTCAACGTAAACCGCTTCGTGTCCTATGCTTATCTTTCATACGACAAATTAAACGTAAGATATAATCTAAATTAACAATTTTTCAACATAAATAAGTCAATATTTTTTTATATAATATGAAACGTTACGATATCGGTTGCACCACTGTTGTTTATATAGCTCGAGTTCCGACTCATTGGTAGATAAAAAAGAATAATAATAGCAACAAAGAACCGATTTGGAAGGACGAACCTTTCGTTTACCTCTGAAACTCTCATTAAACAGGTCACATTGTAGGATGTCAATATACTTTCCACGGTGAACGTATGTATATATTGTTTATGAATATTGTTTTGATATAGTTATTAACTATACTTATTGTTATGTATATTTATATTCTAGTATAAGAATGTAACCTAAAAATCCGTTTGTTTTAAACTCCCTCCTTTAATATTTAATAATGTAAACAATTATATAATTAGATACTTGTAGACATGAACGCACGAAAGATATATGGATGCTAACATTATTTCGTTTAACGAAATCATCGAACAGCACAAATAATTCTTTTTCACATTATTTTCCGAGATAGGAAGGTGCAGTTCCGTTTTTAACGGAAACTATGAGGGTTCATTGACCCATCTCATAATTTTCCATTTATAATTTGTATAACATGGAACTAATTCGTTACCACGATGTGTGTATTATCGTCTGCACGCAGCTTGAACACGGAGCACATCAAAATCAGCTTCGCTCTTAATTTTTTAAATGCCATTGTATTACCGTTATCGATATGATTCACGTATTTTAGGCAATGTAATTTTTTTGAAAACAAAAACATTTCAGTCACGGCGTTTACCCTCAATTTTTTTGCACTTTTCTTTGCACTTTTGTGGTTGACAGAATATTTATAAGTATCTGTTTCCTCCCATTTTTTATGTTCTGGAGTTCCTCCCCTTTCCTTCCAATAATAAAACGAGCGCCAGAAAGCAAATTTTCTTCCTGAGGGGATGCCTTGTTCAACGAAGTATGTTATATTATCGAATTTATACAAGTCTAGTACCTTTACAAAAATCACTTTCTTAATTTGTGAGATGTCCACAGCACATAGTATTTTCTGAAACACGGCGTGTGCCTAACTCACTTTCCTTCCCCACGTCATTTGAGAACTTATTGTCATACATAAAACAGCTCACAGGTTTGATAACTTCATTCGATGACTCTATGTCGGATTTCTTTTTGATAAACACGTTCCAGATTTCACTGCTGCGTATCTTTGTCGGGATATGAAATTAGGAAACCATTTTCTGAGCGAGAGAGTTCAAGAAGCGAGAGAACAGGATTGCCAGTTTTGAATATGAAAAAAGAAGCAATGTGCACCAAAACCAAATTTTAGAATTATATACTTTAGCTGAAATACGATCTCAAATGTTAGGAAATAACGTAGTATACTACTGGCGAAAAAATAAGGCGCTACAGAAACTTCTCGAAACGAATTTCTTTGTGTTTGCTGTTACTTATCTAGCGATATATCTATTTCAAATTCCGATTGCTGCTCATAGGTTGGAGCACTTAAAAACCTCCCTTGATATCATTCAATTTCTATACGAAATTTTTTCCTCTATTTTTATACGTATCGAAATAATAGCGCGTATACACTTAAAATGGACATATTGTATACGTTATGACTTATGATTGTTTAGTGTAATAATAACGATATCTACGTGTAGACGTCAAGAATCTAATCTTTCTAGTTATATGGATCACCGAAGGTCAAATGGTAATATGAAATAATGTTTAGTAGTTCTTCGATGTACCCCATAATTACTGAAATTGGTGATGCGCGGGATTTCGATACCCAATCTTGCAAAGATTCCTTGTAGCGAATCTGTTGACCAACTGAACCCGTCTAACCTTTCTTCTACCCTTTCCACACCTCAGAAATTGGAGAAAAATTAGTACTGGTGAATAGGAGGATATCGTGGCGTTCGAGAGACTTTCGTTTAAAGGACTTTTGCTTCGCGTTGGACCTAAGTTTTCCATAGTCTAAATCGAACGTACGATCTCTAAATAAATATGAATGAAAATATGTTGCGCGAACATAATTCTTTTTCTTTTAGATGGGATATCGCTGGGATAACGCTACTTTTTGAGTTCAGCTAATAGCCTATTAGTTGCTTACAACGGTCGACAGAGATTTTGAATTTTGCTCGGTCACGTTTGAACAGGATCTGCCACGAAGCGAAATGACCTTATTAATTCGCGATATTCGGAAGTGAAGAGAAGCCATTTTTTCAATATCCGGCAAGGGACGTGGTGTGTAGCTGCAGAAAGTTGGAGATTTAGAAAAAGGTTACTTATAGGTTTGCATTCTTGGCGTACCGGGGCCTAATCCGCTTGGAGTGGAAAAAGTCTCATATTCGAGTCGCATGTTGGAAAAGAGGATCCGCTGCGTTTATGGTGAAAATAGAAAACAGACTTAACTAACTAGCAATAAAGCTAGAAGAATCTACCGAATGTCCAGCTGGACAAATTACGTATTTCCGAATTATACGTAGCGGGAGATTTTCGTGACAGTGCAATGCAATGAAATGAGCATAGTGAGCAGAGAATCTGAATGAAAATGATATCTGAAATTTTCAGAATGTAATAATATCTTCAGTTTTCAAGACTGAAATAATTATGCAGCGTAATAAATAAATAAATCGGCAAATAGTTGCAACAGGCAATACCTGGTGATGTAAAACTAGTATGATGAAATACCTAAGCATTTCAGAATAATGTGCGGAATTAAAGATAGCGACGGCATTCTGATAGTAAAGAATTATGGCTTGAACAAAGAAAGTCTATTATTTAAGGCTTGAAGGGTGTAGAAAAGAAATAGAGATGTTTTCGAAATCCATCTGTTAATAATAATCCATCTGATCATAGGATTATTGGCAACAGAAATTGTAAAATTTTCTTCCTGAATAAAGCGTTCAACCACCAACTTTATATTGTTTCAAGCAGTTAAAATCCTGCAAGACTTTGTAAACGGTTGAAACAGTCTTTCAAAAGTAGTAGTAGTATCATTTCAATAATGAAAACGAAAAGAGCTATTCAACCTAACATTTTACGTTACTTAATTAACTAGAGCATATCATAAAACGTGTGCATAAAATTTTTGTTCCGAAGATTTCTTTTCAAAATTGGTCGGATAACTGATCGCCAGAAGCTTCGTCTCCAGGTCTCTTTCCTTATCCGAGGGCAGGTACGATTTCGTTACAACACGCCTCATTTTATTCACTCTGCGAACTTTTTCATTCTTCGAAACAACGCACGCCGCTAATTCTTAAAATGAATCTAAAGTATTAATAAGCGATAAACGATTCAATAACGACTGATCTAGTGCCGTGTAATTGCGAAACCCTGAGTTCAATAACATCATTAGACGCGGAAGTAGCAAGTTAGTAGATAAGCAAAAAAGTAGATAATTATGTGTTATGTGTCACAGGAGACGTGATGATTCCAATGACTATAATACTATATCTCTGTTTCACTCGTAGCTTATGTTCCATAAATCGCGATGTACACCGAGAGAAGGTGGTTGCTCGCTCAGAAACAAGTCGAAAACCTAAATAATGTCTTTTCGTTTAAGTTTGATTTGATGATAAACGCGAACGAGATCGGTTTTCGGAACTATGCGCTTATCGTGTAGATGATATGCGAAGTCCTCGATGTATGGCGGCGTGTATCTGTCTGGTATTGTGCGCGCGTTTAACGCACGATGGTCGTCGCATGGTCGCAGGTTCCCATCCCTTTTTGGTACAACGTGCAAGGGTGATGCCCTTTCGATGGACGCATCACGCCTTGCTCGATCATGAGTTCGAACTCAGTCTTTACCTGTTTTAGCCGGAGCGAGGCGACGGGGTTTGTTGTACATGGGCGGCTCGGGCGTGGTTTCAATATGGTGTACCACATCGTGTCGAACCTTCTCTCTCCCAAAAGTCGGAGGACGAGTGAGGCCCGGAAGTTCCACTAAAAGTTGATGGTACCTATTAAGATGGTTTGTTGTCCATGGTAGTGTATCCCCTTGAAGATAATTGGGTCGTCGTATCAATGAGTCTTTTGTTTCGCGGGTCAACGAGCAACCCGTAGTGACTCAAGAAATCCATGCCAATGATAGGCGTTTTGACATCAGCCATTGTAAAATGCCACTTGAAAGCACGCCGTAGGGGCAAGTTGAGATGGACTGTGACGGTACCGTACGTTGCGATTCATGTCCCGTTAGCTGCGAACAACTCGTACTCGCTCTTATTCGTGAGTCCATGGATCTTGCTGCGCGTGTAGACGCAAATGTCGACGCCGGTGTCTACCAAATATGAGACGTGTGTATTTTTATTGATTACAAATTTCGCCGCGTTTATGGACGGCTGTTTCCAAGTGCATGGGGATCGGCAATTTCACGCGCGTTCATGGTACGTTGCATAGTAAAAACATAGTCTGTCTGGCCGCGGCGGATCTTGAGAGCGCGAGCGGCGGCGGTATCGCGTACGCGAACGCGATCGTGGTCGTGGTCGTGGTCATTGACGATTATCGATGTTCAGCGCGTTTATTTCTGCTTGCGAGTCATTTGAGTCATTTGTTCGTTTAACACGTTAATGGACGCGGTCAAGGGGTCCCTTGCTCCGATGTTTTGCGTGGTTGGATTAGTTACCGCAGTTGTTCGGTCGCGACAATTTGTCCTGAGTCCGGGCTCCGCAGGGAGGACTTGCTTATGCAAGTCTATGAGGGCTGGCAAACCCACGTTCCCGAAGCCAGGGAGGACCGTCGGGACAAGTGTCTCGCTTACGTGAGTCCTCTACGCCGCAGGGAAGCTCACCGGGAGTGTAAGGCGCTTCAGTGCGGTTACGCGTCTCTTTACGTGGCCTTGGCGTATGCACGATTCTGAAGCCAAGGGTGGGACCATCGGGATAAGTTCCCGGGCACTTTGTACCTTGAGGCCTCAGCTTACGCGAGTCCCATGCGGAACTGTCGAGCACGGTTAGCAGGTTGCCGGTCAGCAGTGACGTACATTCACACGATAGTCCAACCAATGACTAAGAATGGTGGTATCATGGGGGTTAAGTAAAAACCTGGAAGGAGTAGCGACCCATCAGCTCGGTCAATTTGGGTTTGAACTCGTGGTGGCAGTAGTTGATGTCCAAGATGCTGGCAAGATGGCCGATTTAAGGGGTGTTGGCTCCTCCGAACGGCCGTCGGCGGGTGAACTACGTCCCATCTGCTCCGGAACCGTCCTGGAGAGACGGTAGGGCTTAAAAAGCGCCCCGTTCGATCTGAGACCAGTGACATCCCCTGCGAGCTTAACTAATACAGGCAGCAAGGTACTGGGTACCTTGCGCGCTGGTTGGGCGTAACCACAATCCTGATGGCCCTAGCGGTGCCTGGGTCCGGTAAAAGTAAGCACCAAGAAATGTACCCGTAATCAAAAAAGATACTACATGTTTTAAATCCGGGGATGTTGTCGGCAATCTGGGTTAGCGTTTCTTGATTCTTATCCTGGACAGCGGCTAGGACATGCTGCACATTTATCGGTAGACGGCCTTCCTTGAAGGCCCCGTAAGTATGAAGTCTTCCGACGTTGAGGAGGTGGCGAGGTTTTTTAAGTCCCAGTAAAATTGGAAAGGCGTCATGTCTCCTATTTGTTCATTTTCGATTAGCTTACGTACTCTCTTGGCGTCCGACTCGCCCAGTCTCTGAATGAGTTCTTTCCTCAGGAACTCGTACTGCTCGATCTCCGGTGGGGCGACCAGTATGTCTCGGATCAGCTGCACGTACGGCTTGTTGATATTTGAGATGGCGGTTTGAAATTTCAACATCGTCCGCCCAGAACGGTGCTATGCGGAGCAGGGTATTTACCGAGTCTACGTTGCCGAAACTGGTCATCGTACTTCCGGCTTTATCGATACTAGTGATTGCGACTCTTTTATATCCGTGGTATTTAAAGTTTTAATAACGCTCTCACGATTACCTCTTTCCTTAGATCACGTTGGGATCACCGATTTGTGGAGAACTGGTGGTATATAGGAGATTTGATCGTGAGGTTTACTCGATGTTATAGTTTGTTGTCGTAACCGTTGAATATATTTAAAATAATAATTAATATACAAATTATATTCACTGAGTCGCTTGTACGGAGTAAAAATCGCGAAGTCAAATTGCTAATTAATATTTGATAAAATGCTCGTTAGATACTCGTCAATAGCTCGGTAGAAACTCGTATAATGACTCGTATAATAACTGGTATAATAACTCGTATAATGACTGGTATAATAATTCGTATAACTCGTATAATGACTCGTATAATATCTCGTATAATAACTAATTTGCTCGTGATCGCGTCCGTTTATTTATACTGGTTGGGGGAGAATTGGAAAATTCGAGTTCGTCTTTGATCGATAATTGCACGTAGTGGTGACATTGTTTTGCCCGGAGTTATTTATCGTTACGTTTCGTGCGTCAAGCCGGTGTCAACGTCCCGAGGCAAAACAATGACATGAGTCGTTCTCGATTCACCTCATCCTATTCGGCCTTTTGTATAGAGGAGATCAAGGAAACAAAAGGAAGTGCTCCGATTAAGAAGAAGTGGCTCGAATTAATAATATTAATTAATAATAATAATATTAATAATAATATTAATTCAAGCCATGGTATGGTCAGCGATTTGAGCGGAGCTACCTTTGATCGCGCTGTGGGTAGTCGAGTCCAGGTATGTTTGCCAAGATTAATAGTTCTGAGGTAGACGCAGACGGACATGGTTTCGGAAGTGCTCCTCACATTGTCGTTCAGCTTCCAAAAGGTGTGTGATAAGCAGTCCCTCGTCGATTTCTCAGAAGCGGGCGAGATCGGTTTGTAGATCCTTTGTGGTTACGTGAAATGCGCGTGATGTCGATTGAGCAGCTGAGCTGCTCCCCGATGACCCAACCGAGTCGAATTTTTTGCAGACGCAAATCGGTATCGTTTCATTGATTGACGTAGATGATTGATGTAGCATAAAGTTCCACCGACTCCTACACTCTGTAATAGAGATTTCTAATTGAGTCGGTGGGCCCATTAGCGTTTGGCAACAATATCCTAATCGCTGTCATTAGGGCATCAGCCATGCGACAGATTTTTTCTAAATGTAATGAGAGTTTTCTATTATTTATATTATATTACAATTTCTATCCAGGTTCGGAACACCACCATATGACCGCTCACATTGCTACACAGAGTCTATTCTATCTCTTCCTGCTTGTTCGTTGCAATTATTATTGCCAGATCATCGGCAAAGGAAACCGCTTTTGGGCTTGGAATAGTCGACCGTACTTTTCTTTTTCCTAAATCCATATTGATTTATATGGAAGGTGTCGAGATCTTCTCGATCAGAGTCTTAAACGTGTGATCCCAAACTTTACTGAATGCTGGTAGCACACTGATCGGCCGAAATGATGATGGGAATGTAGGATCCTTTCCTGGTTTCGGAATGAGAAGCAGCATCGCCGCCTTCCATATCGCTAGTATCTTTCCACTTCTATTAACCTCGTTGAATACTCTTAGCAGTTTTTCCGTTCTTCTTTTTACTATTAATTTAACTACAGTTACCGGTCCGTCATCCACTCCCACCACTTTATTCGGATTAATCTTTCTATTCGCTTCTAATAGATCGTCCTCTGGAATTATTAGATCACATTCACCGTCGTCGTCATTATAACCCTCATCTGTTCTTCTTATTCGTTCAGTTAGCCTGGTTTGAAAGAGTTTGGTAGCTTTAGCACAAACATCCCCGGTAATCATCATCATAGGTTGGTTCCTCTTATTTATCTTGATCACGAAGTCCAATTCATGTAAACAACCATTGAATTGCTTTATATTGACGTTAGGGGAACAATATCTGCCTATGCAGTATCTATCGTTTACCTTGATCCTCACGAGTCCCTTTCTTCTAAACAAGATATTATCCTGCTTCCCTTGAAATAATGTAATCCACAGGGAAGCATCCGCTTTGTTATCGTTGTACCAGTATGCCTGTTGTTGGTATGGTTCCGAAATGAACATCACATCCACTTTAGCTTCGCAGCCATACTGGTACATTAATTCCTGTCATATGACCATCACCTGGCTATTTACAAAAAATCTAATTACATTAGACCATGTCCCCTTTGATACCATGTAACTTCCACCTGGAACATTTTTTCATATTTTTTACACTTGCAAAAATAATCGCTCGTATACATTCAAAATGGACATGCTGTATATACGTTATGACTCGCGACATACAATTCAGTGTAATAGTAAGTGTATCGCCGTGTAGACCCTATCTCAGAAAACAAGACATTTCAAAAAGAATATTAAATTGAATTGACCCAAGGATCTAATCCTTCTGGCCATATGAATCATCAAAGATAAAAAGGTAATGTGAAATAATGTTTAGTAGCAATTCGATGTACATGAAGCTGGTGATGTGTGTGATTTCGATACTCAATCTTGCAGAGATTCCTCGTAGCGAATCTGTTGACCAACTGAACCCATCTAACATTTGTTACTACCCTTTTCATACTTCAGAAATTGGGGAAAAATTAGTACTGGCGAATAGAAGGAAATCGTAGCGTACGTGAGATTTTCGTTTAAAGGATTTTTACTTCGCGTTGGTCCTAACTTTTTCATGGTTTAAATCGAGCGTACGATCTTTAAATAAATATGAAAAAAATATGTTGCGCGAACATAAGTCCTTCTCTCTTAGATGGGATATCGTTTGTTGGGATGCTTTCACACTCGTAGATCGAACGCGTGGGAAAAAAATATTGAAATGAACTATTGCGCTGTAGCGTACGCTGTATGTAGGACTTATCGTTGCATAGGATCTTTTGTGTGTGTAAATTTTCCTCGGTTTTGGCCCATTCCTTGAAGAAGTTGACCGGCTGCTATCGGCTGTAGTGTCTAACTTGGACAATTGTTGTGTCAATTCTTTATCTTCACGACAGACTATGCAGAGTCACTCACGGAACGACTCAATTACCATACAGCTTGATTCCGTTCTTATTTGTTCTTCCAGAACGTCTCTACTCTAATAATTTCTATCTCCATTCTATTAGTCTTGAATTGTACTACCATCCACTCTGACTGTCTCTGACTGCGACAATTTAGTACTGACCGTGGTCTAGTACGGTTTGAAAATTGGACAAACCCCCGTGTAACACGTTATTCGCATAGCATCCTTTCGCTCCGTCGAGAATGGTTTTCGATAATTGGAGAAATTGAACAAGAAAGGAAGGAAAGGTAGACCACTAAATTATGAAACAGGAGTCATTGCAATTTGTCCTTTCAGACGTGTGTATAGTATCGTATTCGTACTCCAGGAGCTTCAATTTTTGCCTAACCAATTTTAAGTGAAGTCTCTGACTGAAATTATTCAAACCATGGATCGGTATTCGGTAATGAATGTAAGTAGATATGGGCGAATATGTGTAATTCTAACACATAAAATTAGGAATAGCGAAGTATGTACCGCAGATATTCCTGTTCGGTTCCTGAATAGTTGCGGTCTGGTTTAAACCACGATTAGTAAATGCAATTGGTACCTTATGTGTTGTATTCAATTGGCACCAATGTTTGTTGTATTCGTTGATTTCTTCGCTGCTATTCTTCGTTCAATTGTTGTTGTTGTCTCTGTTATTTCCTGAAGTCAGTTCCCCTCTGCTCAGCTCAAGTGCCCGTCGCGCCAGCCTTACACTTCGCCTTAGGGGCTGGCTTGTCTGGTCACCTGGTTGCGTCAATTTTCTTTCTGGTGGCCTTTCATGGCCATGGAAAACTGTCCTTTTCTTCTGCTCCTTTGCCTGCAGAATGCTTCTTGCGAATTGACGGAAGTGGGCGTATACGTCTTTGGAGATGAACTCCCACTTTTCTTCTGGCCAGTCCAATTCAAGTTGTTGTATAGCGTACCGCATCTTCTGTCGTTCCTCGTTGTAGATTTGACAGTCTTGCAATATATGTTGAGAGGTTTCTTCCACGCCACAGTCACACGTGTCCACCTCGCTCAGACGGAATGTATTGAGTTTGCTGTTGAAAGCTCCGTGAGCTTCTTCCCAGTGCACCTAGAAACGCGTGTGACTACTTTTTGCCCTTTTCTCTGTAGTTCTTCCCTTGCGTTTCCCGCGATCAGTATCACAATATCACAGAAACAGTTGAGATGATTGGCAATTCGCTGTCATTAAATTACGGAGGAAAGCTCAATGTGGTACTAAGAACGCGGATTCATTGCTCACACTTTTCGTTAGGAAAATGAGGGTAATGATCCATAAGGACCATCCATAAACCGAAAATACTAGCAGAATTAGAGATTAAGTTAAAAAGATTCTATTTATGGTGGTTCTTTAGCTTTATTGAGGGTCTGTGTAACGGTGCGTGAGCCTTGGCGTCCAGACCACGAGGGAAGTCGCACGGACCATCTCACGCGACAGTTTAACTTGGAAGAAAAGGGACTTTTCTTTAAAACAATATACTCATAATTTCTACATAAAAGATATAAACTTATTTAATGAGTATAAATTTTATTCATTTTTATTTGATTTAAAATTTGATTTGTTAATTTCAGTTGATTGTTTTGTTCATTTTCTATTTGTACAGACAATATGAATTCCATAAACACATATCAATCATATGGAAGAAATATTTTTTGTCTATAGCACCCATCAATTTATTATAGTCGTGTATACAAGATCGTTTCTTTAAAATTTCTTGTGTACTGTAGTGTTTTGGTACATCCACAAATTCTTCTGTAAGTATTGTTGAAATTATGAAAATCTCTTTTTTCTCGTACCATTTTATGGCTAATATATTTGTAGACGAGCAAAAGCATGCTTCTCCTTTTTGTAATTTTTCGTTCATTTCTGGTATTCCTTTTCTCCTCTCTTTTACGGTGCCACACGCATTTGTAAAATTTTTGTGTAATATATCAAATAATGCGGAGCTCGTATACCGATTGTCGACGTAAAGGATATGACCTTTACCTGAATATGGTTCTAGGAGGGACATTACTATACTTCCTGATTTATCACAGTTTTTATATTCGAGCCGTATAGTACTACTAACCTCCGTATAAATCATAAAGTCTGAAATGTAAGTCTTGCAGTCACAAAGAACAAACTATTTTATCGCGTCACATCGTACATGCCGGATATATCCGGCGTTAGGAGCAAAAAGGTTAACGTAACCTATTAACAAAGCTGATCGGTAGTTTCGTTTCTACAGTTTTTGTACATAATTTGTAAATTAATGATCATCAGTTATATGTATAGGAAAAAAAATATTGTCCACAACGTTGAGCCTTTCAACGTATTTCAATATCATTCAAATCGTAGAGAAATTAGCTTTCAGACAAGTTGTCCAAAATGCTGATTATTCTTAAAATTTCCAGCAATTCCCGTACTAAACCACTAGTATCTTTACACTTCTATATTGATACAACAAATAACAAACAATTGACAAATGCCATTTTTTTTCGCGAGGATCCATCATAATACATATAACGAAGTGTAGGTGTTCTCAATAGCATATAAAAATGCATTATATTTGCAGTTGTAAATTGTTTATCATGGTTTATACATGTGGGCGGTTGTTTTGAAATATTGATCCTGAAGACGAAAATAGATGGTGCATACTCTACTTTGAATTCATTTAAAAAAATGATATAAGTAATGATTTGCATCTGATGAATTTCCATCAAAGTTGATCGGCGATTAGACGTACTTTGGTTTTATGATTCTTCGCTAATTCTAACATCAACGGGTCAACTGAGAGTCCATGGCACTCTCACCGCGTCCTACAGATACAAGAAATTTAAAAGCTATGTGCAATTTGTATATGGTATATAAAATTATGTAAAATATTTGTGTTGATATGTAAAATAGCTCGAGCGATGTAGCCCCATGCAATGCCTCGGACATATCCGTTCGATACGCGTGAGCTGGTCCATCTGGCTCGTTGTGACATTGAGCCAAATCGGACAGGCATAAAGCGCTACACTTCACGCAAAGATGCTTTGAGAAGAACAAACCATTATTTGCTATAAAAGTCTTTTCCGATTTATTTTACATTTGCGTCTTAATGTGCTGTACAATCTGTAATTTGCAATACAAATATATACCGGAATATTTGACCATTTTCTTATGCGGAACGGATAGGGGCTATTGCCGGTGATAAGAAATCAGCGAGAATGCCCAGTCACATCGCGGTTGAAATTTAAATGTCTAAACACGCACAGCCCGAGAGGGATAGATTCGCACTTTCTAGTATTTATACGAAACTTTCAGTTACCACAGTAAACCATAGTTAGATCGAAAACTTTCTGTAGCTTGGAATTAATTTTTGACGAAAACATTCCCGCCTCAAGAGGCTCAAAGCATAACTAAAATACAAATTAAACAGAATGGAGGTGTCAAATGCTCCCTGTTGCAGCCCATCATTCACCCGGAAGACGACATTCAAGCTTGCCATCCAATGAGATACCTTTCGGAGATTATGAACCAAATCACCTGAACTAGATGTTTAAGGAAATCGTATCGTATCAGCTTTTATAGCAAACCGCTCGATCGACACATGTCGAAAGCCCTTTCCAGGTCTATGAGTAGAATTTTGCTACCAACAGACATCTGTCACGAATTTTATTATTGCGTGGACTTTACTGTATTTGACCCGGATGTCAAATTGCTGATCGGGAGGAGTGGAAGCTTCTTTACAATGAAGCAGTATGAGTCTCTGTATCACCCTCCTTACTAATGGACTCGTACTCTGCAAACAGCAAACTCATTGATCTGTACCTGGCTGGATTTGGTTTGTTCTTATCTCTTAACCCCAGCAAAGGAACTACTTTCCCATCTTCCATATCTTAGAAAAGTATGCAGGTTCAAGAGATCATTGAAGATTAAGGTGAAGAGGAATGTGTATCTTTGCGGGAGCTATATTGGAACTGCATTGAAAATATGAAGCCTGATAACTTTTTCCCATCCAGGAACATAAATTGAATCGTTAACGAATCTACCGATGTGAAATAATTCTCTGAGACATCGGAGCCGGAGCGGTTACTAGACCTGTTTCCTCGGGTGAAGATACAGACTTTGTTTCACCGGCCTCAACTCAAGATCTGAATTTTCAAGGTTATGAAATTTGGGAATCTGATAAGATCATCATACAAATTTCGGTACACACTTCCAAAATTTGTCCCCAGCAGTCTTGTAGGATTCACGAAGCTTATCGCGCGGTAGAAAGGAGATCGGACAAAGAATACTTCGCTACATACAAGTAACAAGTGCTTTTGTATAACGAGTGATAAAAGTTTAATAAGTTTAAAGTGATGAAATAGCACGCGAGCATAATAGTAATTAAAGATCTGTGCAAAGAACAGTTTATAACTTGAAAGGAAGTCACGGTACACGATCGTGAAGAACAGAAGCACGTGTTGCGTACATGTTTATGTCGAACTTCGAACTTCGAGTTCAGATGGTCACACTCTTTCGAAACGAAGACCCTTGAACTGCACCTTATGCCTCTCCGTGACCTTCGTCTTTGCCAGCAGGACCACCTCAAACGAGTGAGCTTGCAGGAGCTGCAGCAGTAGTAACCTACGATTATTAGAGACAAGCGGATTGGTATTGACTTTCGCAATTTTAAAGTCTGTTAGACGTCCAAAGTCACTCGTGGTAAATGCGTTCATTTCCGTTAAATGAACATAGAACAATTGAAGGCGTCTATGCTCTCCATCAGGTTCACTATGTTGTCCATACTCATCGCGTGCTCTACTGAGACAAGGGATTACTTTGTTCAGGAGGATTGTCCTTAAAGGGATGAAAACGTGCGAAGCTCTTTGGCGGGCTTACGAAGTTGTTGAAGAATTTTATTTTACTCTTCTTTCGCTTCTTCTTCTGTCATTCCAGCACGCTTCTTGATTTCTAAATGAATCGAGTATTTTCTGTATAGGGTCTGACTTCCTGTTCTTCGTTTACTGACTCACAACTCTATATCTTTTTATGAGTTCGGAGCGTGATCGCCCAACACACTTTACGCACCTTATTCTACTCTCTTACTGTTGCAGTTCACGCAACGTAATCGATTCTTCGAGTTCTTGCATTGTCTATCGCATTTTCTGTATATGTCTCATGTCACTATCTTGCCGAGTATATAGTGCCTCTGGAACAGATTCATTATCACACTCCTAAGTGATAGTTTCACGATGAACGTGTCGAACTTGTTATTGTTTTGTCGAATCTGTCCACTTTTACAACTTTGACCTGAATGATGTTAACACTAGTTCTTCGAAGACGTTTTGCGGGAAGTGGTCCTCACACATACTTTTTACAATGACATTTATATGGTTCTCCGCCTGTTGTATGAATGTAAAGAACTTCACTCTTTCACTTTTCAACGTGTTGTACATGCTTTTAAATTAGTCGTTGGGACTGCGCACCTATTATTCCTCTTGTTTGCCGGCATAGCAAAAGCGGAATCTGGAACTTTATCTTCCCTGTTTGGTGTTTGGGGAGCTTAAATGTATTAATTTTGTCCGTATCCAAAATCAAGCTCTTGAGAGATTGATATATGGGCTAGCATTGAGCAATAAAAATAAATTTGAAATACACTTATTGTCAGAAGTTGAGAAACATTATGATCGCTTGGAGATTACTGTGTATTTTTTATTTTCTGAGATACATTGGATGAAATTAAAAATAGTAGAAAAAGATAACAGTGTATATATGAAATCATAATCATATATGTTTTCTTCGATTAGATTCGTGTAAGATTAATACTGAATGGAAAATTTTGCGACAAAAGTTAAGAAACATGTATTGTTCGCATCATATAATTGCTTGTAACAAAAACTTTCAACAAAAAAGTAATCTAATAAGATTTTGGATAACTCTTTGAATTTGTCAGTATCCTTTGAATTTGAAGACTGCATGTCATCTTCATGACACTGATTGAATTAATCGTACATGCAACGCAGTCGATATTTCACACCACACTGTAATTTTTTGCGTTAAGATTGAATTCCCAATTGACATCTAATGTTAATCACAGAAGTGTACGATTGGGTTCAATTACTGATAAATCACTTAATTATTACAGTAATTAATAATAACTTAATACTTACAGTAATTACAGTATTAAATCTTCCCGTGAAGTAAGAAACCAATTTTCCATATCATGTAATTATTTTTACAAATTATCTGCTTCGTTGGAGCAAACTCGCGTGAGAATGGGATCACGGGTACCTCTATTATTTAAATTATCCAAAAAATTATGCAACGTTTCAAAGAAGGTAGCAGTGTGTTGAACCATAGTTATCTGTATATAACCTGTCAATGAAGCGGTAAAGTATATGACCGTCCCTTACTAAAGACATCGAGAGCAAGTTTACATTTCATCTTATCGAAAGAATCTGACCGTATATGTTTTTCTGATAATTTATAAATTGCTCGCGTTTATTTTTTTATTTATTTTTTTCTAAGTTCTACAGTCAAACTATACTGGACCAAGAAACTAGGAATCCATTAGTTGAGAAATCATTTTTAAATAAATTATTCTGAATAATCTTAAATAGATGTAAAAAATTAAGAAGAAAGTAAACTTTCTGGTCATTCGTTATAAAAGAAGGTTTTTGAATAGAAAAAGTTAGATAAGAATATTTTAGCTATCTGTTAGATTTTTAAGATATGCGGTCTACAGATATCTTGATTGTTTCGACCGTTCGCAGGGAGACGCTATCTCGTAGAAGCGCGCCAACGGGAGTCGTAAATTCTCGTTACGATTCGAATAAACGAAACCACGAATCGATCGATCCCTTATTTCGTTCAAGATAATTGAATAAGTTGAATAAGTATAACGCTGATTTTAATAGATTATAATATGTACTTTCAACAATCCAACAACTTCAATATGTGATACAATGGTGCGTATGTGGAATGCCCAACTACGAATGAGTACGACCTGAAACTCGTTTTGTGTTGGTGACTATGATGATGTATTTTCTGTCGATTGACTGTCTTCGACTTGGCGACTGTGATGACTTGACTTCTTAGACCTTCTGTTCCCCGAACTGTATTTTAACTAACTATTCGCTCTTATGTTATTACGGATGAAAGCTCGGTATGCCCTTTGAACGAAGAACGCGGATTCGTTGTTCACACTTTTCGTGAGAAAAGTAAAGATAGGAGGAGGAAGTCTCCTGCCAACTTGGCTAGTGGGTGTCATTGTTTATGGGAAAAACCTGCTTTTCCGTTAGACAAATATTCGCTATTCCTGTTAGGTACCCGCTTTCTCCGTGATATTTAAGAGCGAATAATAAACCTAAGGACTGTTTTAAGGACCAACCATAAACAGAAAATACTTGCAGTATTAAAGATTCCGTTAAAATAATTCTGTTTATGTTGATTCCTTAGATTTATTGAGGGTCTGTATAACGGTGCGTGGGCCTTTGACGGTCAGACAATGAAAGGCGTCGCACGAACTGTCCCACGCGACGTAACACTGATTAAAATTATATCAATCATTGACTTACTTATAATACCTATCGTTGCAATATGGCTGATACTTTAGTTCATAAGTCATATGTCCAGTCTTCTTTTCTTAATTCATTAAAAAATTGTGCGACTACCAATACATATCTAATCTAATAAGTTACCGGAGATTCATTTGCCTACGTTCGACGGCACCATCGAGGAATGAGAATCCTTTTATGATCCTTTTATGAAATGAATAATTGACACCCGTCCAAAAGTTGCATTATCGCCGCAACTTCTTAATTGGAATGATCGCGCAGAGCATACAATCTTTGGGCATGACGGATGCGAATTACTCGAATGCCCTCGCTTCACTTAAAGAAAAATTTGATTGTCCGCGACAAATCTGTATGAATCATTATTGCACGATAACAGATTTCCCTAAAGTAACGCAGGAAATATCCGAAGACTTAGAAGCATTAATCGGGCAAACAACGTTTGACCTACGCGCGTTTGAAACCTCTGGCGAATCACTTTTATCGGGCTATTTATTTCGAAACTCAACACGGACACCGTCAACCAGTAGGAACTTACTTTGACCGACAAGAAAATGCCGTCATACCAGCACTTATTAACCTTCTTAGAAAAACGAGCTAGTTGTGGCAATCTGAGCCGCACAGTGACTCCATTAATCAAAACGTCAGAACCGCGCAATCGTCACGCTTGCACTGCATCACATGCGCTGACGGCATGTCCAATGTGTGATAAATCGAACGAAGTCTGGCGATGCGAGGTTTTCAAAACGCAGTCGATTAAAGAACGCTTTGAAGCCGCTAACAGAGCATCATTGTGTACTAATTGTCTGGGTGAAGGGCACTCAGTATCTCAATGTGCAAGCCGGTCGTGCCGCGTATGCAAACAACGCCATCATATATACCTTCATCCAGCTAAAATTTGGTCAAGCAACAGAGAACGATCACCGCCTGATCGTTCAAGGTGTCGATAATCATCCCCGTCATCGCCTGATCAAACATCACCGCGGAGAGGTAGAAAATTTACACCAAGCCCTACATCTAATACTTAACCACAGAGGAAACAATGACAACGAAAACCTTCTTCGAAAGGGATCAAATCACCGGTTACGTCTCCATTTGACCCACTGCATCACGACCTGTTACAGTCCAACTAAACATTTTTAACCATCAGGTACAACCAATCCGATATAGAGCTCTGCTAAACACCGGCTCTAGCATGAACTTTATAACCGAAAATTTCGCAAAATCACTCGGCATAAAGCAGGAGAGATGTTCGGTCCCAATCGGAGCCCTTGATATCCTAACAACGACTACGAAGCGCTATATCATGGCCACAATAACCCAATGGAAGGCATGTACAAACGTACAGTGACCTTTTTCGTCATATCGACAATAACGACATTGGTCACAGATCAATCCACAGATCGCTCAATGATACAAATACTCAGGAATCTTCAACTAGCCGATTCAAGATTCCATAGGCCTGGTCCGATCGAAATTTTATTGAGCGCGGAACCAACACTAGTATCACTATGCGTCTATAAATCAAAGTCAATCAATGAAACGATACTTGCGTCTGCAAAAGATTCAACTCGGTTGGGTCATCGGGGGAACCCAGCGGCTCAATCGATATCACGCGCATTTCATGCAACCACAACGGATCTACAAGCCGATCTCGCCCGCTTCTGGGAAAGCGACGAGGGATCGCCTACCACACACCTTTCGGAACAGAAGGCCGATATATCGTCGCTCTACCATTCAACGAGAAGCTGTCTTCACTTGTGTCGTCGAAGTCCGTTGGAATGAATAAACTCACCTCTCTTCACCGCCGATTCGCACACGACAAACAACTTGAAATCGCGTATCGTATTCAAGGTGATACAAGGATACCTAGATTTGGGCCACATGACGAAGATCACCACTGATCACCCCACAAGCAACGGGTATTATTTACCACACCATGGCGTGATCAAGGAATCAAACGAAACCACCAAATTCCGGGTTATGTTCAACAGCATCAAGCACCACCGGAGTTTCCTTAAACGATACCCGTCATACTAGTCCGAAACTACAAGAGGATTTAGTTGAAATATTATTGAGATTTCTGTCGCATCAATACGTCCTTACCGGCGACGTCGAAAAAGTGTATCGGCAATTCATTATAGGTTCAGAAGACCGTAAATATCAAAAAATCTTGTGGTAGGCCGAGAGATCGAAACTTACGAACTCAATACCGTAACATTCGGTCTATCCGCAGCCCCGTATCTAGCCACTCGGTGCCTTAAGCAACTGGCAGAGGACGAGGGACATCGGTTTCCGCGCGCAGCGCACATCCTGCTGCGGAATTTCTACGTCGACGACCGGAGCTGATACAAAGGATGAAGCTTTAGCAGTTAGAACCGAAGCAGAACTCACGGAATTGCTCAAGCAAGCCGGCCGAAATATTTGTAAATGGGTATCGAACGACCGGGCTCCAAGGATTACCTGAGCAAGACACCAACAAAAAATTACATCTCGGCGAGTCATCAATATTAAAAACACTCGGTGTCTTTCGGAATTCAGCCGACGATTCCATCCTCTATGCGGTCAAGACACCAACGAGTCACGGAACGGTCAATTAGCTCGGTGATCGCAAAAATTTATAACCCATTGGGATTGCTCGCTCCGGTAATCGCACGAGCCAAGATGCTACTAAAACGAGTCTGGGCATTGAAGATAGATTGGGACGAATCCCTTCCGAGAGACTTACACATTGAATGGAACAAGTACCATGTGTTACGTGCTAAGTCGTCGACGAGAAGGTAGCATCAACTGACGTTTAATGCAACTGACAATAAACTCCATTTTCGGCTAACCTGCTATTGCAAGAATACTGGCACGGGAGAGGATTAAAGTTGTTCGAAAAGTAAAATATGAAATGATTTATTCAAGCTCTACTGGATTTCAATATTGATAACTGATTGACGGATGTGAGATTCTTCAGTTGATAAAATGGTGATTCTTCGTTAGATAAAATGATAACCGATATTTCGATTGGCAAAACGATAACTAACTCTTCGATAGCAAATACTAATTGATTTGCTCGATAATCGAACGGTAATTATTCTCATATTGACTTCTCTGAGTCGCTACATTTATATCCGTTGGAGATGAAAAACGTCGGGGTCTTTCCTTTGAAAATGTTTGGGAATATCTCCAACGTTTGTTCAACTGCTGACTTTGTTTACAATTTAAATTGTCTTAATATCGTTATAAAGACTTGGTATAAGAACATAGATGAGTTTTCGCAAGATATAGCTTTTAGCGGCTTTGACTGCCTTTCACTTCAAATATTGTAAACACGGTTTCGGATAAATGTTCTAAATTACTTCGGTTTAGAAGGATTTATCGTTTTTACTTCCGCGCTACGGATCGCGCGGCATGTAACACCATGCACAGTTGCCGTTGCTAAACAATGTAAGATTCCCGCGGAAAGCCATCATAGAATCTGCAACAGAAATTGAACTGCACGGCTTCTATGACGCTAGCGAAATGGCATTGGAGCCTACGTCTACCTCCGAACCACTAATCATACCATGCCTGAGTTCGACTCCTCACGACGTGATCAAAGCTACCGCGCCGCTCAAATTGCTAACCATAGTACGACTCGAATTAAGCGGAAAATTTCTTCTTGCTTCCTTGATCTCCTCTATACAAAAGGCCCTAACGATCAAGGTCTCTCGGATTGTATATTGGACTGATTCCACTATCGTGATCCAGTGGATCATGTTCTCGCTGCACATCTTATAAACCTTTGTGACGAACCACGTGGCCGAGATACAAACCAAAAGCGACATTTTCTATTGGCGTCATGTGCCTATCGCCAATAACCCAGGGATCTCATCTCCCGAGGTGAGACGTCCAAGGAATTCCTGCACTCTCGTCACCGATTTTAGAGTGAAATACAATTTCTCTTCTACGAGAAGCCGACGGCTTCGTCAGAAAGCTCACCGACGGGCCCTGAAACTAAACGACGCAGGCATCAGACCCCCGGACTAGGTGCCACCACTGCGGCCACTACGGACATAGAACGACGGAGTGTCACAAGAGAATAAGATTGAAGAGTAAGTGAAGGATACACGAAACTCAGAGGAAAACCGACCAGCGGCTTCGTCGAAGGTATTTTGCTTTAAATACCATAAGGAGGGACATGTCGCGCCTGATTGTCCGTTTTTGCGGAAAAGAAAGTATGATTCCAACAACGAACGGCAAGTCCCAAGAAACCCCAACTGGTAGATCAGGTCATCTGGATGAGTCGTTCCCATTGTATTTTTGTTCAGTCGCGGGGAGACGCGTTCGCGAGTAAGCGCGTCAACGGGAGTCGTAAATTTCCGTTACGATTATAATAATCAACACCACGAGCAGGTCGATCCCCTTATTTCTTGTGGGATAATAGAGGTGGTTGTTGTGGAATAAAACTGTAATCAATAGGTTTATAATAATTATATTTTCCACAATTGCTTACACTCAAGTTACATCGTTTCGCAATAGGTATCTTATATAACTGGTCAATAGTTATGTACTGGTGAAAGGAATTAGCGACAGTTCAGCACTAGGATAGAGGAATAGTAGATGATTGTACCAATGAGAAGAGTTAGCGATAGATCCAGACCCGTCTCCTGGTATTACGGAGAAAAGCTCGGTATAGGTGTGTCCTTTCGGACCCAGAACGTGGATTCGTCGTTCACACTTTTCAGTATGAAAGTGAGGGTAACGATCCGCGGTGCCCATTGGTTATAGCCAACGTTAATGGGGAACATGTGAGGAAGAAGGTTCCTGACCACGTGGTTCATGGGTGTCCCTGTTCCTGGGAAATAGTAGTTGTTCCATTGTATAAATATCCGCCCCTTTCGCTAGGTAACTACCCACTTTCTCCGTAATTTCATGGAATGCAATAAACCCCGGGACTCATCTAAGAACTAACCATAAACCGAAAACATTTCTAGGATTCGATAGCCCTTCAAAACAAACAGATTACCTTAAGCAGTTGGATATCTGGTTAAAAGTTAAAGTTTATGGTGAGTCCTTCGGTTTATTGAGGATCGGACTAACGGTACGTGGGCTGTTGGAGGCCAGGCAGCGAAGGATGACGCGCTGATTATTTCACGCGACATAACACCCATTTTATTTCGATTCTGGAGCTGACTCTGGAGCTCACTAATTAGAGATTCTATAGTTTTGAAATTTTCCGGTAAAAGAATGACTGCTCTGATAGTAATGTGAGGAATAGGAAACACTTGTACTAAATGTACATTTCAAATTTTGTCCATAGTAAATATTAATAGTTTTACATTGGAGATAATATTCCATATCCTTGCTGTTAGTTGCTTAAAACATGATATCATGATTGGTCGTGAAATTTTAAGCCAAGGTTTTGACATAAATATTACACAAAATAGCCTCGTCATTTGTAGAACAAAAGCGATCAATGTCTGTGATAAAACCGCTGAAAACCAGATCGATATTAACGAAGTTGATACTGAGGTGCTTGGTAATGATAAAAACCGATTGATTTGTGTCCTCGAAAAATTCAAAAGTTCATTTATTATGGATTTCCCACGTACACGCGTAAACACCGGCCAGTTAGAAATACGTTTAATCGATCTTAACGTCACCGTACAATGAAATCCCTATAAAATTAGCAAGGAAGAGCGAAGAATAGTACGTGAGCGAATACGCGAATTAATTAGAGCAAAAGTCATAAGGCCTAGTAATTCACCGTTCGCGAGTCCTATGTTACTCGTGAAGAAGAAGGACGGCTCAGATAGATTGTGCGTAGATTCTCGAGAGCTAAATAAAAGTACGGTCACGGAACGGTACCCCCTACTTCTTATTGCGGATCAAGGGAGATGTTTTACGGGCAAAGAATTCCAAGATTTTTGTTAGGATAAACATATTAGACTCCACTTAATATCAACTGGTGCCAATAGAGTTAATGGGCAGGTAGAGCGTACTATGGGTATGCTAAAAAATACGTTTACGACAGTAGAAACGACCGACAAACAAAAGCTAAAGTAGTTAGATTCAATCTCGGTGACTTGTACTACGAAAAAATGAGGAAAGGAATCAAACCAAATTAGATCCAAAGTTTAAGGGCCCATTTGTAATAGCAGAGATTTTGAACGGAGATAAGTATATTTTAAAGAATTAGACGCTAAACGATCATATAAATACAGCCACGACAGATCGAAGAAAATGCCAGATAGTTGTATTCCTGCTGAATTGGATGATTGTAGTGACGGCGAGAACAGTGACTATGACGATACGAGTATCCCGGTCTCAGAAGATTATTAGCATTATGACCATGATACTTAGCGGAGCAGTTCATATGCGTTTGGGGTGACAACACAACGAAGGTCAGTAAGACCTTGTGATGCAATTCACATGCGTTTAGGGTGACAACGGAACGAAGCTCAGTAAGACCTTGTGAGACAGTTCACATGCGTTTGGGGTGATAAGACGGAAAATAATAAGGAATTGTAAATAACATCAGTTATGTCGAGTCTAATGCTAGGGAAACCCAATATTCTAGATACACTCGAGGACGTGTGATAGTCAGGATGGCCGTGTCGGAGATGAAAGTACACCGGACCTCCACTTTGGAAAATCCGTAACACTTCAATATTATATATATTGATATATTATGAACTTATATATGTCGGGTTCACATTATGATTAGAGTTAGAGGCATATAATGAATATTCTTTAAAATCTCGAACAATTATAGGTTACTTATAAGATTAAAGTGTTACGGATTTGAATTGTTATGTATTTACTATTGTATGTCTGCTTATAATGTTGAAATAAAATAATATAATCCTATTTTATACTACCTATTTTGTAAAATACATGTATGACCTGCCGCCGCCCCTCGGGATAGACATGTGTGACCCGCCGATGGGTCGTGCCAGCTCACGGAACAGAAACGTGAGACTCACCGATGGGTCGCGCCGGTGGCAACGCGTTAAAAATCACAGAGATAGCGGGTAGTTACCTAACGGGAAATGCTGGTTTTTCCCATGAACAATGTCACCCATGAGCCACGTTGGTAAGATGCTTCCTCCTCCTATTTTCATTCACTAACGTTTGCTATAACCAATGGGTATCGCGGATCCTCACTTTTCCCTCACTTTTCCTAACGAAAAGTGTGAATAACAAATCCGCTTTTTTCGTTCAAAAAACATATCCACACCGAGATTTCTCTGTAATTACATGAGAGCGGAGAGTTAGTCAAATCTCAGCTCGAGAAGAGTAAAACACCAATTCGAAAAGAGTCAAACACCAACTCGGACAGAGTCAACAGTCAAACATCAACTCGGACAGAGTCAAACATCAGCTCGAAAAGAGTCAACCGTCTAACACCAACTCGGAAAAAGTCAAAATTTAGATGCCACTCGACAAGTGGCTAATACCGATACGAGTCGAACAGTTTAAACCTGATTGTAAAGGACATTACAATTCGACATCGTAACCTAACCCACGAGTATTTCCGAACATTTATATTATCAGTGAAATAAGTTATAAATATCAACTCGACCACTCCTATTATCAACAGAAAAAAGGGGATCGATCTGTTCGCGGCATCGATTATTATAGTCATAATGCGAATTTATGACTCCCGTTGACGCGTATTTTCGCGATCGCGTCTCTCCGCGACTGGTCGACTTTACAAACAGTATTGTAATAATGTTCATCATAATTGAAATTTTCATAGTAACACAAGGTCTAGGCGTATGTTGAACAAAATCATTTCGCTATTTATTTCAATATTCATATATATGCTTATGTAGATTTTTAATCTTCATCAACAGTCGTCATATTTAGTATAATTTGATTATATAAATGATTACAATGAATATGTGTATGTTTTGTAATTGCTAATCATATGTACATACACTGTTTATCTACATTATGTTATTCGCACAAATTTTTATAATGTAACGTACAGGCAAGAACAATTACCGAGCGAGAAGCGCCCGGGCTTTATCTTTATCTCTTTTATCGTGGATCCTAACTTTATCGATTCTGTACGGGTTACGTTCACTCTGGATTAATTGAAAAGTATGCAAAGGGGATAGCGATAGAGAGAGAAAGAGAGAGAGAGAGAGAGAGAGAGATTCAGCTTTTATTTACAGTACCAAAGAAAAGGAAAAACTCACGAAGAGAGTGCAACTTACTCTTAGTGTTTATTGGTTCGTCGTTCATTCATACACACACACTTTCTTGGATCTATCGCACCGGCGATCGCGTTTACACTCGTAAGTACACGGCATAGGGCAATGCATAATCACTACCGTTCCACTCGAAAGTGTACACTCAAGTTACACGCACGAGTGTAATAAATAGCAGCAGTGATTCTATTTAAAAATTCTGCGTAATGTCATCAGTTACTCATATAGATTCAGATCTGTTAATTTATGACATGATTGAATGACCCCAAGAAACCGACATGCTTTCTACTCGCAATTCGATGCGATTTACCATTGGGACAGTTTCATCGATATTGTGACTCGAGAAAGTCATTGTTTAATCCCTTCTAGAACAAAATATCAAATATCATAATTTGTTCTTAATGACAGTGTTAATTATTTTGAGAGCTTGTAATAATAAAAGATTGATTTCTATTAAATGCACAATTTTAATGATAGTATTCAATTCAAGAATAGAGAATTTACATTTGACAAATTTTCAATCAAACTCTTCTTTTTTTTTCTAATAATAATTATTATCCTAAAATATAAAGAATAGCCCTGAGATTCAGTTGTGAGAAATGTATACAAAATATATGTAACAAAATATGTGAATTGTAATTTGTTCATAAAAGTATACCTTTGAGTGTTAGAATGTTTAAGGTCATGAAAAGTATATTCTTATTTAAATGTGGACTTTTGAAAACGAAAGAATTAAAATTTTAATAAAGTTTAGTTGCTATAAAAATTAGGTCCCTCATGTAAAAATGAAAAATCCAGGAATTGAGATCCTAATGATTTCTGAGCCACGTTAAACATTTTTATCGTATATTTCAACATTAAAATTTCAATAATTGTTTCAATAGAAATTTACAATTATTCCTACTAAATACGAATAACAAAATTTCTGAAAGAATAAATAAATCGGAATAAGTATATTTTTCGTATATCCAGTATTCCAGGAGATTTCAGTTTCTTTCTATTCTCGGAATTGTGGAAAAAGTATTTAACCAATGCGTAATAAAAACTGAATAAATTCCATCCTCTTGCACTATTTCATTTTTTTCAAGTAACAGTTTGTATCATTGATATTCTCATTTGTGAGAGAAACATTGACGTCAGACTATGATGATGTAGAAGTGTTTGGTATTTTTCATCAATCGTTAATGTTATCAAGTCTTCTTAGCACTCGAGCAATAATCTGCGCAAAACGTGTCTATTCGGATTTACTTGAAATTTATTTCGATATCCGTTTATGTACACGGAAATACGATAAATCACTATACATTGTGTTAACATATTCCGCATTATTTTTTTTTTATTATTAAATATACCCATGATATAATTAAATTGTTTCTCTCTAAATGACAACCGTGAAAATAGAAGAATTTTCGTGATCTGCACGCAACATGTTAATATCTGTGAGTATAGAAAGATTTATATTAAGATTCTCATTATTTTGAAGCATTGGCAAGCCAATGTGTATTAAATTGTTCACATTTATGACGAAGTCCTGACAGTTGCTTTCAGCTTTCAATATGATACCGCACAAAATGGTGTAATTTTAATTTTTCATTTCTATTTCTGCCATCAGGACACAGATGGCTCAGGTACACGTTATGTGCACGTATTACTGCTATCATGATATTACAGGAAATACGAGAACGATGAAAACTTGTGGTGTCGTTGAATTGCGGTTTGTTAAACCACTATTCGGACACTTTTTATAAGCAGTTCTACTCGAAACAATTTCTGACGTTGCATTTTTTAAATGATTCAACTAAGCAAGCAAACATATATGCTTATTAGGCAAATTAGAAAACTGCAAATGCACAATATAACATATAAGCACTTAATCTATCCATAAAGAAGCAATGCCGAGATATTAATTTTAATCTGCAGCCGATTGTTTTGCAACACTTTATCGTGGTGAAGCCTCGTGTTTCCAGGAAAAACTGATTATCTTTTTTAACTAACTAAATCTGATTGATTTATATATAACACATGTCGATCCTGATTGTAATTATGTCGACAATTGGCTTAATTATAATTCATTGCTAATATATAAAACGCAGGTCTACGCACACTCCTGATCCGATCACATACATAGACCTCGACACTCATGCATCGATGACTTATCGTCGTGTCGAATCTAATCAGGACAATAATTCTTTTTATCGGCAGTGGTATATTTAAGGTCAGGCAGTTCGATCGCTTTATCGCTGTCGTGCATATTCTTTTATACTGGGTTATTCAGTTAACTCGAAACTGGCACTCGCGTGAGCACTCGACATGGCAATAGTGTACTGTGTAACGTATAGCGTATAGGTTATGTTACGCAACATCTATGAGCTGTTGCTACTGGAGGTATCATATGACGTCACGATTAGCAGTAGACGATCGCTGTTGTTCGTACGATGAAGAGAAGCGAGCCTGATAGTTTCGTCTGACGATTTCATTTTCTTCCACGCTTCTTGTAGCTTCGAAATAAATAAGTGCACCTGATTCTGCACCTTTATGTGGTCCATTTTTTTTTTTTAATAAGTGATCTTTGGGTTTATGCTTATCTAGAATGTAGTTACAATGCGATTTTTTTTTAAATTTTGGATCGCTTTCTGCTGTTAGAATTGAGAATTACATCGACACAATTCACCTTCCGACAAACATTGTGGCACTTTCTATATTTCGTCCGAGAAATTTTTCCTTTTAGAACTGGCTGGCCCTGATAAGAACCGATAACTTATAACTAATAATCTGTTGGAAAAATAATTATAAATATCGTTGAATAGGTCTCCTTTGAACCTCAATAGCTTTCTTTTATTCTTTTTATCGTATTTTTAGAGATACTTAGCAGCATTTCTGTTGATGAAATAGAGGGACACTAGGATGGTGCAGTAAGGCGCGATGCATGTCCCGTTGATCTCGAACAGTTCGTATTTATCCTTGTTCGCGGGTCCGCGTAGTTTATTGCGCGGATACGCGCATAAGTCCTCGAGAAAGGGAATCCTCGAACTGGTATCTGTGACGAATATGCGTCGGAATCGCCGTTGCACCCCACGCTTATGGTCAACTGGTCTCGTTTACCTGATTCCAGTTGCAAAGGGTTCAGCACTTCCTTGCTCGCTAGTGGCATAGGCCAGTCACTTGTGCCCTTTTTCAAGAACATGAACATCGGCGTCTCGATCGTGATGATGGAAGGCGCCGATTGTTGAGGCTCAGCGCGTTAATTTACGCCTCTAAGCGACATAGCCTGTCAAGCGTCGTGCCTTGGTCGTAGTTTTGTCGTTCGGTATCCATTGCGGTTCTTTCTGCGCAGACCGCGGCAATCCATACTGTCTCGTAGTCGAATTTCGTGTACCCAATCAGTCATTCGAGTTCGATTTTCTAGTTTCGCATCTTTCGTGGCGGCCAGAGCGTGTTGGACGTGAGCCGGTAGTCAGCTCGTCCAGAGCGTGAGGACGAAGTTGTCTGGTACTGAGGGTGTAGCGAGCTTTTTCATGTGCTGGGAACATTGAGACGGCGTTCTGTCTCCCATTTTTTCGCACTCCAGCAACTTGCGCACTCCTGCACCATTCGAATCGGCGAGTCTTGTAGTAAATTTCTTTCTTAGAGTTCATTCCATCTTATCGCGGGCGGGTCGCGCAATATGTTTTCAATCTGACCTTGATATCATGGCTTCACATTCGCGACACTCATGGTATATTTTGTTTTGCCGCCAATGATGCGAGCTGCCCCGAATTGTACTTTTAACGCCATGAAACACAGCCAGATTCTCTGAGGCCAGAATGACTGGGCGCGGAATAGTCGATTCATGAATTCTACGCTGTCTATGACGTGCGTCGCGCTATCGTATCGTACATAACTGCATGTAATTTAACTTGATCCTAAATTTTAATCACCGAGCGCACTGATTGAAACGGCACTTGCACATATAATATTTAAGTTGAAAGCATTAAAACTCGAAACCGAGTACTTTTGCTTCTGATGACGTGGCACGTGTCAATAGTGTCTTTAGAGTGCTGACTATATGTCCGAGCTGCGGTCGGTTCGCTGACTAGTTATTTCGGCGATAAAATGTACCGAATTTGGATGCGTGGTGATTTGACTTTATCGAACAACTGTTAAACAACGGTTAAACTGCCGACAACTATTGTCGTCCGCCGATATTCGGATTCATGGTCGATCCACTGATCGTGGCCGAAGTACGCGGAGCACCGAAATTACCCGCACGGCTGTCACGACTCGAGGATGACAACAAAAATATAGTGAATAATTTGGATGGTTTGGACGAGTTGGACGATTTGTATGTGATTTAAATCTAGTAAGGTAAGATTTGGAATTAGGCGAAACCGAGCTGGCAGCTATATAGAAAGATTGGCAAAATTGTGAATTTATGTGTTCTAATAATTCGAGTCGATTTAAACGAATAGGATTTTTATTTTATTTAATTGTTTCGTACCGTTCCTATTTTAAAGTCACTACAGAGGAACGTTTCTTTTTCTTCACTCGGGTAATTCGTAACACAGGGCAATATTCATAGTCTATTTTTGAAACAATGTTTCAGAACATCCTTACATATTGAATCTTATTTGCCTTAAGAAATCACGAATACATAATCGTTACTTAAGATCATCTTTAATAACCGGAAAGTACGTGAGATCAGCCTATATCCATTTTCTTTGCAAAACTGGGACTTGAAACAATGCTTATTCACGTTCAAGAAATTTTGAGATTATCCTTTTAGAGTAACCAATGATAATAAGATATTCTATTTATTTCTTGGTTACCGACAAAGTAGGATTCGCGCGTATGTCTTCCATGTTGATCTCTCACAACACTATTTTCCCATTTCGCTTTTATCGGACAGTTTTCCCTATTGCATTTCCTCTATATGGATATGATGAAGACTCCAGAACACTATATATTGGGAACAGCAATTAGAAATAATAAAAGAGAAGCACGCAGAAAAGAAAAAGGATCATTTGAATAATTTTTACGAATTGCAAATTAGGGCTGCTCTAGCAAAAGCTGAACTGAAAGAACTTTTGCTGGCAAAAGAAAAAGCACAAATGTTCCACCACAATAGTTTATTGATAATAAAAGGTATATAAAGATTCTTCTCTTCACAGATGTGTTCACAGATGACATATGACAAGTTTCATACAGTGTTTCTCCATATCAGCAAATAGGAGCTGTAGCGGCACATGAGCCATAGGATGAAGTGAATTGAGAACAACTCATATTGTTGTTTTGCCTCAGGACATTGATACCGCCTTGACGCACGAAACGTAACGATAAATAAACTCCGGGCAAAACAATGTCGCCGCTACGTGCAACCGTTGATCAAAGACAAATTCGAATTTTCCGACTCCTCCGACCAGTGTAAATAAACAGACGCGATCGCGAGCAGTGTAGTTATTATTCGACTTTTTGTTGATGTCATTGTACGCGTCATTATACGAGTCATTATACGAGTTATTATACGAGATATTATACGAGTCATTTTACGAGTTTCTACCAAGTTATCGACGAATGTCTAGCGAACATTTTAACAAGTATCCATTCGATGATATCGATTCGACTTTGCGATTTTTACTCTGTACGAGCGACTCAGCGAATATAGTTTGTACACTAAATTATTATTTTAAATATATTCGAAAATTACAACAACAAATTATAACATCGAGTATACCCCCTATATACCAGTCATATCATATATACATACCATATCAAACCTCCTATATACCAGTTCCCCACAGAGCAACCACTTTAAACGTTGTTGGGGTGCGTCATGCTTGTGTCAAAATTGGTAATGCGACACAGGGTAAATTGACGTGGCCCATCATCATCATTCCCTCTCCCTTTAGGAGAAGGGACCGCTATATAGTGATACCCACGTGTCACACACTTTCAGGAAATAATCCCCTACACCGTGTTATGGGGCACACGGCGGCGCTCCTCTAACTCAGTCGATCGAAGAAAGTTAAGTAAGAAGCAAACCAATAGTACATAAAATCCTCTCTTATTCTTTGATAGCGGCAAGAAGATACGGAGCAAGCCGTTCCAATGGAAAACGTCGCAACTGCAAGAGAGGGTAGAAGATCCAACCTTTAGATACAACAAAGATCCACCGCTGCGTGGAGAGGAGATGAAGTCTATCCATCATCATATCTACCATACAAACTCTGCTCCCTCCTATCTCCTTTCTTTGTGTCTAAGGTATAGGTCTGCTAGGTAAGCCTTACTGACGAACTTTACTAGCAAATCTCGGACGAGACACTTCTCTTTCTCCGTATTTGTCAGCCCTACAACCCCCTGCTGTATCAGTACCGAGCATTCTTATAGCGAGTGACTTTGAGCGAACGAAAATCTGTATTCTGTATTATGTATTCAAAAATACTTTTAACACTAGGTTTACGAAATGAAATACCCCAAAAACCTTTTTTTTAATTTTATTTTAATTTTATTTAATTTTATTTTATTAATTTTAATTTTAACTATTTTGCATCGTAAATTAATCATTTCATCCAAAGAATTTATACACACAATTATTTTTTCCTAAGCTTTTTAATTTTTGAAATTTGTATGTAATATATGTATCTCTACGAAATCCGTCAAATTGACAGGCTAGCTGCTTTCATAAACAATTCGTTTTTCAAAGACAATGTGCAGTAGACAGTTATTGTAGACATTTTCCATTATTGTCTCTGCTTATTATAAGTATTTACGATAGGGTTATTGAATTTAGGCACAGTATTTTCTTATTTTGACCAGTTTGCCTTTTCTAGCAATCGTGTGTAAATCCAGGAGACATAATAAGATATCGAATAAAGTTGTCAACATCAACGAAGATTGTTCTGAGGATACCTCCGAAGAAGATCAGTATGAATTAGGTCAAAGCGAAGCTGATAGTGAAAGTTCTGAATATATTAAAAGCGAAGAGATAGAAAGATCTTTGGATAATGAAGAGGAAAGCTTCTTGAAAGTGTATTGTATCAAGAAAAAAATGCGTATTCTTTGTAGTTCTGACTCCGAAGATGAGAGGACGAGTATTCCAAATATATTCCAAAATGTAATGGATGAAATTGAAATTGCAGCTGACGGGACACAATTTATAAAATTGAAAGCAGGCGGATCTAGTCTGTAAAAAGTTGCCAAGTGGGCTACTGCAAAAAAAAATAGGAGCAGTATATATATTGCAAAGAGATCGTATGCGGAAAATGCACAAACAAAATTCAGTATATTTGTAAAAAATGTGCTCATTAAATATAATTGCTCTATACCATTAATATTATTGTTATCAGTTCCATGGTAACTAAAAAAAAAAAAGACTTCTTACTTATTAATAATTTATTTAAACCTTAACCCTAATATTGTTCAATTCAAACTTAATTTGAATAAATCAATTTTTTAAAGAAAATGCGTATTTTCGTTTACCCGTCAATTTGACGGTTAAATACAATTGATGGCATAACTCGTCTAGTTATTATATAAATCAGCACGTAACGTCCACCACACAATAATAAGGTAATGTTATCCTAACCATAATAATCCTAAAGAACCGCTATAAAGTTCAACTTATTGCCTTTCAGTCAAGGCCTTTAGTTGGTACAAACAACACTTTGGTCACACCGTCGCTTATTTACGGCTTATCTTATTATTAAATTGCATAAGTCCGTGATGCTTTTACTCACCATGCACATCTACGGAATATTCGTTATTGCTGAAGCCAGTATCTCCATATCTGACAATGTCTATCATCTATCATAGTATCAGTGCGAAGTATGGGATTTGTGGATTTATACTTATCTCTCCAAGATTTTTTTGTACGAGACCCATTGGAATAATCAGACCGAGAAAGCTTTTTATCTATGTTTTATTTATGTCGATCTAATTTTTCCTTCTACTCGTTTCTCTACTATCATTGTTGCTTTAGATCGTAATACCTGTTGAATTTTATCACAAGTATGTGAATAAAATCGCCTCCAATGATAAGTTCTATGCATGATCTTATAATATTTAAATTTTGATGTGCTAGTCGATCAGTTTAAACATTGCCTACAAAAACTTATTAACCTATTTATGTGGAAGAACCAGAAGATATTTTAATTTTAATTTGTCAAATTTAACATACAGAAAACAGACAACGTAATCACAACAATACCGCCAAGCGTTTTTCCTTATTTTTCATACGTTAAATTTAACAAAGTAAAGTTAAAATATTTTTATCTACTAATGACTTTTCGTCCTAAGTAGATTAATACTTTTATGTTGAGAATGCCGAGACGGATCAATTACTGTAATTAAAATTATATGATTAAAAGAAAAAAACGTATTCTCTATCCGGCTATCTACGAAGAGAACTAGTTACATCAGACTATGTCCCCATTGATACTATACAATTTTCTCTTAAAACTTTTTGTCCTATTTTTGATACTTACAAAAATAATTGCATGTATACTTTTAAAACGAATATATTATATATATTTGTACGACGAATAATGATTCGTGCAGGTAACGTGCACAACAATTCGACGAGAACTAATAAGCATCTGAAAGCTGAAATATAGACAATAAACAATCGACGACAACAAACACAACCACGTTTCGACAAAAATTGTACCAATCGCATATGGCGCGATTGTTAAGCGTTTTTTCTTTATCAGCAATTTCTTATGTTTCAAACCGATATTTATTCACTGATCAGCCTCCCGCGAGGAAGAAGTTGTTCATAAAACTGTTCAAAAAGCTGGTTTTTACATTTCTGACACCGGTGACTACTTCCTGGCATATTTTCAAATCAAGTGCCTTTGGTGATGGCAATTTCATGCTGTTTCCTTTTTTTTTTTTTTTTTGCATCAGAAAGTTGCAATCCCGTGGCGATTGAGAAGTAGCATCACTTTTTTCTGATACTTTACAGAGTATCTATTTTTCGAAAGGAGATTGTAATTTCAGGGCCAACGTATTGCATCTCCACCATCTTTTATTTCAAATGTTAAACGTCGGAGCTCTTGCTTTGACATATTTCAGCTTTTACGATATTATATACAAGAATGTATACACAACAAACAATACATACTAGATATATTAATAAAAATATACTGATACTACATATTATATGCACTGAATCTTAAACGCTTCGTGAAGCGTTTTCGTCTTTTGTTTATAGGACAGTATGTTGGGCCTGATAATGATTACCGGAATGCCTAAAATTTTCTACAAGGACTATGACATCATCTTTCCGTACCTGGGTACGTATTTTCAGCATGCGCACCTCTCATTTCGTATTAATAAATTTCGTTCCATTTCTACGTTTGATTTTGGGATAGATTAGGACTGAGTTTTAAAATCATTAAAGTGGGAAACTAAACTGGCAAGCGGTATTGATCGAGGTCAGATAAATTCGGCAACACTTACCGCTTAGAAATATTTCATAAAAATTATTACTTATGAAGGACGTTGTCGGAATCAGGAAGGAAAATATGTCATTTGCTAAAACATATATGCATCTTTAAGTAATATATATATAGAGTACCGAGCACATAAATAGGGAAATTAATCCGTCAATGCATACTACATTGTTCTAAAGTTGCAGTTACTATGTCTCTTTTCCTCTTTACTTTGTAAAAAGATGCGAAATTTAAAATAAGTCAAGTGTTACAAAAAAATTGTATTTGAACTCTATTTATAGTCTCATATATGCCAAAGAGAAGTCGCCATGAAATCGAAAAAAGAGAACAGCTTCAGTTCCGTAAAATGACACGGTAGAATTTAGAAATAACGTAAAAATATTTGATTCGTAATCGGCAAAAAATTTTGTCATAAAAGGAATAGGGCCTTGAGATCTTTCAGCGGATCTCGAGGCTGCGAACCTGCGAATTTCTTCCCTTCCCTCCCATCTCGCAGGAACAGCGATGACAGTTCGACACTGCCTGGCAGTGCGGTGGTAGTAGGGCAGGGAAGCCCATGATAGCCGTTACAGCCCCAGATATCGGATTGTTTATCTCCCTCCTGCCCGTCTCCGAAGTTGTTTCTGTCGCTTCTATGGGGACTTCCGGCACCTCCGCCCTCTCATCCTTTTCCTCCTTTGTCCAGACCTCATTCTCATGGTAATGCACCCGTCACCTCAGGCGTGCGTTCTCCTTCACTCTTTCCTCCTGTACTCGCTCCATCTCTCTGTACTGGAGCCCGAAAGGTGGCGGTCGTACGCTGCTGAAGCTCAGCGTCCACATATGATAATTTCTTTTTTTAGTTTTAATCATACTAGCTATTTGTGCATTAGACGGCACCCAGAATTTCTCCCATTCGTGGCATTTCGCTTCTATTTTTACCAACAGTTCCAAATGCATTGATTTTGTGTTCATATAGCAAAGTATACAAACGTGAGCTCGTATGCTAATTGTCCGTAATTAACGTATGACGTACTTTTTCAAAGTACGATTGAAGAAGTATCGTAACAACATTTCCGGAAATCTTAATAGTTGAAGTACTTTGATTTATCTCTGTTTTGTTTTTTTCAATGTAAATTATAAAACCTAATATACGTAATTAGTTTCACAATTGCAAAGAATAGATATCTTGATGCAAAACCTACTTCTCTTATAAATTGTTCAACATAGCTTCTGCCTTCGTATACTGAAAGGTTTTCGTCAATGCACAAGTTTTCATATGGTGTAAATGATCGCGAAAAGGATTTCTTCAGCTTGTCGACTACTGGTCGTATTGTTATTATTGGGTCATTAATTATTATATTTTTATCACTGAAGTGTAACATTTGTTATAATAACATGTACCTATTTCGAGCCATTATTTTCCGGAATATATCGGTTTTCAGCATTTCATCGGTGAATCAATGCTCCAAATGCTCAAAAAGAGTTCCCTTACCCACGGCATTGGTATTGTAATAGATAAAAATCTGTACATTTTACAGACAGAAGCATCTTCTCAATTGTTCAAACTCGAATGCGTTTTAGATGCTTTATGATCTTTTACATGTTTGCAATGGTCATTCGTCTGTCCGGCAATTTGTGAGACCAATTCTTCCGAGAAGAAAACTCGAAAAGCATGAAAAGCTTTCGACTGTGCATTCGGACGCTCTTTTTTTCGGAATTTTGCCAAAGATATGTAATATGGGCGCTAAATTCTTCTTTGATCACAAGACATTTTCGCCCATTCACAATTCTCGATACTTTGAGTTAAATCCGTATCTTCCTTTTCCGAAGAGATACTCAATGTTCTGTGCTGTGTTCTTTTTTATTTCTATGTGTAGCTAATTTATTATTTATATTGCTTTCCACACATTCAGCCTCCGATGAATTGTAATCTTCATGTATTTCACTGTCATCCCTTGTAATACATTCTTCAAGATTATTTCTCCTTTTTTAGGGCATTAAAAATAAAAAGTAATATAATGATTTATATACGGCACTATTATAATATTATTCGCAATTCTCGCGGTGTGATAGGAATTACGATGAACAGACTTTCATTCTTTTTGTTTATTGCTATTGCTAAGGAGCACACATGTGTCATTTCATATATTGATGAAAGTATCTCAAATGCGAGGCAGGTCAAAAAAATTGATAAACGTATACATGCGTCGTCAGTTGACATAGGTAGCTTTCGTATATATGTGTCCGTAGAACTCAAAGTGTTCATATCCATCAATGACAGATGAAGTAGATGTTATTTTCAACATTATTTTTTCGTCTCTTGGAAATAATTTTCTCGGCCAATCTAGCCTCTTTTTTCTCCATGATTATGTCTTCTTCGATATAATCAGCAATTGCACTCTTGCATCGATTTAGAATTTTTGCAATATAACCATATCCTCTATCTTCAAGCCGAAGAGCATCTGCCATTGCCTTTCCTATATCAGTATGTTATTTTCACAAAGCATTCCAATTTATAAATATCGCAATGAACGCCACATGTCAAAGAGAACCCCAAGCTGCAGTGTCGATAACAATATATAACAATACCAAAGGTTGGTATATTAATAAAACGCACGAAATATAATACTGTCTTTTCTGTATCATTTTTATTTTTCTAAGTAATTCTATTATACGCATCAATTTTTGCTTAAAACTTATTTAAATTATCTTATACACCACTTTAAAGCAGAACATAGGTATGATTTTCCTTTAATGATGCGCTAAATCTGTTACACAGTTCCTGAATTATAGCTCACAGTTCTGTGTATAATGTTTACGAAATTATGCTTATATGCTACACAACGATTTATAAGATATATAAGATTATATATAAGATTTATAAGATATATATATAAACGTACTTGAACGTATAAACAAAAGTATGGAGGAAGAGGTGGCGGATGATCATAACGTTAACATTCGCGAGTAATAAAGAGAAATAAGTAAGGAGAATAGAAGAAACAACAAGGCTGAGGCTTGTATATATAAAAGTTGCTGCTTGTAACTTAACTTTCAATTGTAATTTTCAATGTTACATGTTGTTGATCTGTTAGCTATTTCTTACAGTAGCATGCCAATTGAAATAATAAGTTTAAGCGTGTTTGTATCTTTTGGCAAGATATGATTGAAGAAAAACTACTTGCTATTTGATTCTATTGGATTACCACGTAATGACAAAATCCACAATCACTTGATTGCCAACTCGATATCTGCCTGTCATATTGTAAGTATCGTATTCTACGAGCACTGTTTATATACTATGTTTCACACATTCGCGTCTTATCCTTTAACACTAACAAATTTGTGGCTTTTTTGTTTTTTTCATTTCCTCTTCGGTCGTCATTGCGTCTCCGTTTCTTATCTCGTATCAGTGTCATCATTGTCGCACAATAACATGTATCTATTTTTTGCAGATATTTGAAAGTCACTAATTTTCCATACCATCTTCTTTGTTTCTAGCTTCGGTTCTCTTTCTGTTGTTAAAGTGTCTCACCATCTTATCGAAACCACGTGTTTGGATAAACAACTCTCCTCTGATGGGTCATCATAGTCTTCTACTGCTTTTACTAGATTCGATCCTAAGATCAGAACTCGAAACTCGAAACTAACGCTACCATATCAACCGCCTAGCGGGAGCAACTCCCCAACACGTCCGCTCTTCATCGCGTCGCAAACCGGAATCTAATCCTTCAGAATCTAATAAAATTATTTTTTTTTCTTTCGATTTCGTTCATGCAACGAAAGGTACACGTGAGAAATAGCTGGTTAAATATAACAAATTTAGATAAAATATTCATTTTCATTCAATACTATAGAGACGAACTAATAAGTAGAAATTAGATTTAATGATTTCATGTGGTTTACGTGCAGATTACGTACGATTTCGTGATTTATGTGCGGATCTCGAAAAATATTCAATTGTCAGGAAAGTTTATAAATTAAATTATAAATCATATCCTAATAATTGACCGACGAAAGGTCCTTCTCATCAATAACATTTTGCAACAATATACAATAGTAACAATTGGAAGATTTCAATTATTTTTATACAGGTGAGTCTATAAAAATATTTCGCATTATGGATATTGCAAGTAGTGTGAAATTACATTTGATGTGAGTATTTAAAGAAATTTATAATGTGAGAAAATTAAATTCTTGCTAAAATTTAGAGACAAATGATCATTTAACATTCGATACTTTCAAAGCTCTCCATCAAAGTATTACAGTTTTTTTACGGCTTTGCTTTCAAAATTTTTACGTATCTTATTTCCTAATAAGATAATTCACGACTGAAAAATTACAGATACGACTTAGAAATTATATGCTTCTATCTGATTTTAATTATCGTATATCATATGACGAAGTTCATGCAGAAAGAGATATTAGATTATACATATTTATAAAATTGCCAAATTTATTTCCTTTTAAAAGAAATTTCCTTTGAAATCAAAAATAAATTTCAAGTCTTCGATTACTTATACTGCGTTGTTGATGATTCGATTGAAATTTACTTATGTACTTATGTATCTCATTCTGTTGCAAAAGAAATGATTACCTCGTTCATTTATATGTATTTGATAATGGAAACCATAATAAATGATGCTACTTAGAAATCTGAATTCTTGCAATTTGAAAATCAGAAACGCATCTTATGCAAATTAAAATACATTAATATTTAATTAAATATTCATTATTTAGCATTTTTACATTATTTTATTATCTTACATTATTTTAACGTTATTTATACGTATTTATGGCCGAGATTATCTCGATATTTTATTTCAATTATTATCAAATTTTTTTAAATGGTCTATTAAATGATTATGTGAAAACTATAAATAATGGTCAGTTAGAGATGCACGCAGATATAACTTCCAAATGTGCGAATTAAAACTTTTAATAGAAATTAAATTTTCTAAGAGTTTTCTCAATTTGACCTTCCTTAACCTTTCCGCTTCGGGTGCCACTTATAGGCGGCTCCTACGAGATGACCTGTGGGTACGAGCATCGTTTATAGGCGACATCCACGAAATGACCTGTGGGTACGAGCGCTGCATATAGGCGGCGACCATGCCACGAATCCTGGATTCGGCACCCCATATATCGAGCATACACCAATGCTATCTGTAGTCAATAATATATTTTTTCGTTATCGACATAACATTTTTTGTTGATTTTATTGATATATTCGATTAATCACTTCTTAAAAGTTACTCATTATTGAAACAACATCAAAACGTTTTACGCAATATATTTCAAATATCCAAACGATCGTATACTGTTTCGTGCTAAAAAATCTGTTAAATCCATTGACAGTGAAACGATATTTCATATATGGTTCTTACAAGAATTATTGTTATTTAAGACTTAGGAAAACATATGTACAGCAACCACGCACACTGTGCGCATTTCTAGCGCGCGCTTCCGTTCAGTGACAGTGCTTCGGCGGACTGGACTGCTGAAATGATTAAAACATTAATTTTTATATGTATTTAACTTACCTTTGTCAATGTGTTAAAATAGTTTTATTAATTTATTTGTCTCAGTTTATTTATTCATTTTCATTTTTGTATCTTTACCTCTTATATTTTTATTACTAATTCTATTTCACGAAAGTGAAGATTTTAATAATAAATCTTTAGAGAATGTCAAAGCATGTTTTGTTGTTTTATTATTAATATTATTAAAGATTACTTATTGTTGTTTGAAAATGTAATATTCTTGTTTAATATTTTTATATTATCTTTTTGGGATAAGCAGCCGTGTTTGGACTTTGTATTAATATCTATAATGCCTTATTGTGCTAAATTTGCCAAAATTATTTTCCTATTGTTTTATTAATTATTACGCATAAAAATATGAATGTTACCCAGTACCGGAAAGTTTGAATTCGATTCCGGTTGACGGCCTCGTACATCGAAACGTTGTCAATACTCCGAGGCAAAAAAACATGAGTCACTCTTGATTCGAATCGGCATATAACTCATCTGCCGCTACAGAACAAAGAAGAAAAAGATAGATATTCCGGAAGTTCAAAAGTTTCCAGTTTTGAGAAACTGAAGATTTTAGAATGCTGTGGATTGCAATTTCGGCAATATAAAATTTAAGAAGTAAAAGGTTGATACGCGGAGAAAGTGTAATGTATTGTAATACCTTTACATGCACTTAAACTGTAATAGGAGATGCAAAGTGTAATAAATAATACGTAATACAGTGCTGTGGATAATTAAAAACTCAAACACATTTTCTGTATTATTTTCTGAATATTCTCAAGAAACCACTGGTCATGCCTCGACATGTTAAATGAAATTGTTTTAAATTAAAGGATAAATAGAAGATTATAGGATATCAGGAGATATTACACAGTGAATTATTGCTTTTAATAACCAGAAAAGTAACTTTCTGTGAGAAATTCTAGCAAGTATAGTATACGATCAAGAGAGGCTACCTATAGAAGATATTGTGAAACTTAAAAAAAGGATAAAATCCACTCGGGCGGCTATTCAAGACGAAACCTTAACACGTTTATTTATCACGTTTAAAAAGTTTACGTTATACAGACGTGTGTTTACAAGTGTGCGAATGTGTAATGAACATCTTACATTCTAACATTTATGCACATTCTACATCTTTTGTTGTTATTTCTGTATTCAGAGGTAGGATCACAATAGTTATCATTTTATTATTTGGATAAATCCATCACACCGTTCTGAGCCGAAAAACCTTTATTGCGCACTCTTACATGGACTAGGGATAAAAACAGAGGAACATCTTAAACCCATCGATTAAATCTATCGATTGTATCTGGAACAATCTTCTAGTTACTGTTTTTTTTTTTTTTTTTTATAACTAGCGCATCTGCATATGGATGGCGAGCACGAACTCACGTTGTCATTTTCAACATCTTTCATACAGAGTTCTGCATTCGTCGATGGTTTTTGCCAACTTGCTGATAGAAAGTCGACTATTACAACGCAAGTGGGTAATAAAATTATCGTACGCATCTTAATATACATACATTGAACTGTTAGAGTAAGAAAGCCGTACATACTGTATACGCTTGCTTGTTTCATTTACACAACCATATTCTTCTTTTCTTTTATTTCCTCTTTCATTGACAAATCAGGAAGTCGATCATAATCATACAACTATTATATGTAACAAACATCGTTAACCGAATATTATTCATCGTGGTATAAATTTGCGATTAATACAGACTTAAATATGTTCATTCATTCGTTATGCAAACTAATAAAGTTAAGTAACAAACTGGATTTATCATAAATTTATCTCGTATTCCTAGAGTAGGTTCAACACGTTGTTTCGCGTTTCGAAGCGATTAATATGTAAAATGGCGTAATAATTATTGATTATTAGAATTATCCGATTGTATCTCGTATTTGATCGTGAATTTCCGTAGTTTACAAAGTGAAATGTAACAGTGTATTAAATCTAGTCGGAAAATAAATCGCAGAGTCAGAAATGTCGGCAAGCTAAATATCGAATTACTTCGTTTGCTCTTATGAATAAAGTGTTACTTAGATAACTAAAAGGCTACTTAGGGCGAATACTGGCATCGTCGTGTTGTCGTACCTTGATACGACCATTATACTTTCCTTGGAATTTGTTGCGCCACGCTAATGCCATTTTTTTCCTAATCATTAATTGGTTGAGATATTCTTTATCCTATCTGCTCCATCAGTGCTGTCTCAGTGGTCGTATTTTTTCCTATACGGACAAAATTCGCCTCAATTGCTGTCAGGTTAGTGGATAATTCTTCGTATACGAATGATGTGTTTCCTACCATCAAAATTCTAAACGATGCTTATCTGAGTACATACGAGATAAGTTCGTAGGAAGGTTATTTGGAAAGATATTTCACAGGATTTAATTATTGAGACATGTGTAATTTTGTGCGCTACACTGGATGAGCCGCGTAGTAGTGACACACATATGTGAATATGAGTATGTGAGTATGAGTATGTGTGGGAGTATGTGTGTGCGCAGCATTTCGTAGAACAGAAGAATGGTGAAAAAGATGATGGGAAAAAAAGAGTGCTCAGACATATAATGTGTATCGTATAATGTGTATCTGCGAATATCTTGTAAATCACATATTCAATAAATATGAAACTATTTCGATATCATTTCTACGTGTAATGTGAGTGTTGCTATACGTTTATTTTGGCGACTAAGATCCACAATTCTCAACAATAATAAGACTATTTAACTGTTATAAAAGTAATATAGAAACATGGTTTATTAAAAAAATTATTTACAATGTAATGCTTTGTCCTTGTTGAAGTATTTACTTCTACAAAAACTCTACATCCTTTTCTTTGTATACCGGAGACCTGGACACCGCTGTTACGATGAAAATAGAACTTAGTGAAGCAAAAAAGTTAACGAAAAGGAGAGGTCTATATTATTGTGTCCTTGAATATGAATGTTGTTTTTGGGTCACAAGGTCTAAAAACAAAAGAGCTGTAAGTAGAATTTCATTGCTGTTTCTTGTAACTTTCAACTAGAGTTACACACCAAGATTAATTTTATGGTAATGTCTTTCGCTGTCAATGCATCAACCTGCTCCTTATTATATTCTATTGTAATGTAACACTGTTAGAGTGAGGATCTGAATCAGCATATACTATACCTACACTTATACTTACTTCAATATTTATTTCTATTCTAAATTTATCCACGTCTCCTCTATCAGATAATCTCAACAGTCGAGAAGCACTTTTTTCGGATTATGGTATCTACGTTAAACAGAAGATTTCATTACATTATCAGTCAGCCCTAATAATGTCATAACTAATAATTCTCTAAATTTTCTGATATTTGTATCCTTCTTTGTTGTAAACTACTAAAGCGTCTACCACTGTAATTCCCAGAAGAAGCTGAATACCAAATTTCCGGTACCGTTTGAATTCTTTCCTAATTGTAGTGGTATAAGAAACCATTTGATCCAAATAATCTATACCACACTTTATTGTATGCAAGAACAGCTAGTGGTTTCAATTTTCTAGATGATTGTTAGCTTATAGAAGCAGCATGAATGTTACGAATATTTCTTGTACTTGATACCATGATGGGAGTGTGCTTTGCTGATAAATCTCAGGAATCTCTCCACTTGTGTACGACAGTACCATTCTTTAATACATATATTAACTTATAAATTAATATATATATATATTAAATTATAAAAAAAGCAATAACTTCTTTGGATAATATCTTTACTGTTTTTTTAAATAAATTAATGGATAGCGTACGTCACCGATTGATAGAAGTAATAAAAAATAAGGGAAAATCCACTAAATATTAAATGAAAGGATAACAAAATTAACATTGAATTTATATTGTTTCACAGCCAAAAACACAATTTTAAGAGAAAATCTAATTTTTTCCAGAGTTCGAAAAAAGGCAATTTTTATTTGTTCTTTCTTTAGTTTTGCTTTATATTATAATATGAAATTATACAAACGATTCTTTCAATCTTTGTTTTAGTATCATGAAAAATCTAAAAACAGAGTTGAGTTTATAATTCTTCGCAGCAGTATATATGGTAACTAATACAAGTGTAAAAAGATGTATAAAGGCGAGAAAAATATAACTAGCAGAAGACTTTGAAAACGTGTCAACATGTATCTAAGAATCGGAGTTATTTTGTTATGAAACATATGGGAACACGATAACTCACTTATTCTTAGCTTTACTTATGTTTTGAGACATTAATTTATATTTAAATATAAAAAAATATGCAAAAATATTTGCATATATGCATGTAAAAAATATGCAGAAATATGCGAAACTCGATCTACATTACGTACGCTTTGAATATATTTTATATATGTTTTGCATTCTTGAATACATAAAAAATTTACTCAATCTCGTCATGTAGAATTAATTTTTATGTACAGTCCAATGCAGATTCATCCAATTTTATTTTTGTGATAGACAAAAATTATACTATTATTTCTCATAGAACCTCCATTTAATACACTCGAATAATATATAAATATTCAATTTTACTCATTTTCTCAGTTTTTCTCTTAAAAGCCAAATCTATGACATTCTAAAACTGTATTGTGATTTTTGACAGAATTCATATTTAAAGTACTAAAATCTTATCCGTTCTTTTATTTACGTTTCGTCCAAAAGAACAAATACGCGAGGATTTTCGTAGGCAATTTTATGACATACACTTTCGAACACAAGAAACTATTTTAGAACCAGGACATTAGTATTTATGACGGCTTTCTTCCAATAATTATAATAATGCATTTCATTTTCTATATCCATCGTGTGGTCAATAGTCGAACGTATTATAAACACGAGCATTTCCGGAAGATCATTGGCGAAGTGTACTAGCCCTTTCGCTAGGGACGGGTTCTCTGGCGCGGTATTGCCGCTGAACGAGCAACCGCGCCAAAACAGCGCACGGTGTGCGAGAAAGGACGTCAACGACCACGTTTACACCTCACTGCAAACCGTGCTGCTCTGACGGTGTTTTTCAAAGAAAAAGACTTTCCTCAAAACAGGGTATTTATAACTTCTTAACACACTCATTTTTAATTGCAATTTGGAAACAAATAACATTAGAGAATATAATAATATAATATAATATAATTGTATGATACGAATAGCTTTTAATAATGGCATTGCGTGTGGTATTTTTCGAAACACGGTGTTACACACAGGCCAACATTACAAATCTGTCATTGGTATCGCGATTCACTTCACAATTCGCATCAATCGATTGTGATCGACAACATACTAATCATTTTTTTCTTTTAATCATTTTTTGCGTGCGATAATGCCGTTCGGTGTCAACAAATTTTTCATTGTGGAAAAAGGACAACATATACAATGCTCTCTTGTCACCATTTTATTGCTAAAAAAAGACTTGAGGATGTATAATACTCGTATGTACAATACGCGGTATCTCACGTAGGACGACTGTAGTCGCCCGTAGTAGCAAAATGGCTGGTCTTATCGGTTGTCATATCGGAGACACAAGAAATCAGGAAACCGATAGATCGCCGGTGATCTCCTCCTGTCGCAGTTCGAACGTTTCACGAATAAGGTGAAGAAATTGAACTTCGTATATGATAATGGAATTTATTATATAAATCCGACAGAGTGACGGTTCAAAGTATTACAACAGAATGAAGTGTCGAGCGCTAATTTAGGAGGGTTTTTATATTGAGATTTTAGTCCCTTTGGAGGGGTTATCGTCGGGTGTGTATCAGAGGCGGCTGTTCCGTTACTGTCTGGTTATTGTATCGATAGCTGTGGTATGCAGGATGTTTCTACTTGATTACCGTTTCTGAGCGGGTGGTCTTCTTGAGCATGTGACACAGTCATCCGTGAGAATTACTGTGATCCATAAGCCGAATTTACTCCTTTTCACTTTGGGATATTCATCGAAATTTTCATCCACGTTTCATCCAAAGAGAAAAGTGCACAGGGTAGAACTAAATTCTACTTTTGGTAAATTAACTGGTAATGAAACGGCTCTGACTGATACAAACATTACATTTTATAACGTGTATGTATATCATATGCGTATTCGGACGAACAGTTTGCATTTCTGTGTCACATGCCGCACAAGATGAATATCGATAAATCACAGTTCTGAATTTTTGCAAATTAATGAATATAATTGTTATTAATATTTGTTAATACAAAGCACTTTCTACTTATAATCGTAATAAACAAAATAAATCAAATTTGAAATGTTATTCTAAATAAGAAACATGTAACAAGCATACATATTACTTTTAGTATGCTAAAAATTACTTCTAGTGTAATAATAATTGTCAGGCCGTTTTGAAGTCCAGTGGTTCATCCGGTGCAATCATCCAGTGAATTGGTCCTGAATGATATTCGTCATGGCTGAACTTCAGCAACAAACTTGCAAAGTTTGTGCAATATGTAAGTTGTATACAGTGGACGTTCTGAGTGAAACAAATCCAAAATTTCAATGGAAAAATGCCGGTCCTTTAGAGATTAATAAAAATGTACTAGAAAAATTAAGTGAAAAAGCAGAAGATTCTCAAATCAAAAGGAAATCGCGTATTTTGCTTGAGAATGAAATTAATTTTGAATTTATTTCATCCACAATTATTTGGCATGAATTGGATAAAGCTTCGTACGCAATTATATATATGAAACTGTAAGAAATACTTATCAGTTATTACAAGCATTGCCGGAAGGATCCGCTAAGCGAGGAAAAATTATTCTCATTTACTGCCACTCTCAATGCAATCATAATAATAAGCTTGAGTCACAAATATAGATAAGATCATATTGCTATAGACAGCGACAGTAGAGTGAGGATATGATTAAGGGAATCGTCTGCTGACTCTGGTTATAATTCAATTAAAAATGATTGAGAACAACGTATTGGTTAGGTTGTTGCAAACGATTTTCAATACTTCGTTGAAAAAGTCCAGCGGAAAATTCGCAATTAAAAAATCGGGTAAAGTATATATAATAAAGTAAATAGACATATTACTTAAATATTCTGTTCCTTTGTTTGTACCTCTTCCGGCAATTGTCATTCCAAATACTTTTATTATAAAGTGAACTTTCATTATAAATTGAAATTATTGGCCATTGTCAATGTGAAGTTCCTTTGCCAGGGTCAAATATGTACCTACTTTATCTCTACACCCAATTGTATGCAATTGTACGCAATAATAAGAGCACAAAGCCTTTTGTTGAGTCGCTAGCTAACTTGTATTTCGAAACAAACTGCAGAACAAACGAACAAACGCACGAGCGAATCTCAAATCGACGGTTCTGAGAGTGACAGCAAGCTTCAAGCTGCTCTCAAATTTTTTTTTTATTATTTAATTTGTGCCTTACAATTTGTCCAACATTTGGTAAATTTTTCTAACTTTCATTCTCAAATAGATACACAATTTCAGAACACTTTCGAGAACAAATGTCACAAGAAACCCTCAAACTGGCCTAAATGCTCTAGAAGCGGAAAAGATGATGAACTTTCTGGTAAAAGGACTATGATCCTCCGTATTTACCTCAGAACTATCAGAAAACTACGAGTGTCGTGACAAATTATGATTCACAAATTATTATTTGTGAAATTTCAAAGCGTCGGAAAGATTAGAATACAGAGCTCGAAAGAGGGAATTTTTAAATTAATGAGAAAGAAGAGATTGAAAGTGAACTTCCAAAATTGACGGAATATTTTTCAGTAAATATTTTTGAATCGATAAAGCAGAAACAAAAGGATATTCAAACTGTATATTGTTGTTTGGCATTGATAATGGTGCAATTCGCAAAAAGATAAATTTTAGAGGAGAGACTTTTTAAAATTTACGAAGAGATTTTCAGCGAGTCATTTCAATAACATTATAAGACTGACTAAACACAAGATATACCATTATTCGCGAAAGCAGTACGATCCTCTACTTATAGAACTGAAGATATGAAAATATTGTTGTAAAACTAAGGTCAGGGCGATACGTAATAATTTTGTCCTGTGGCGCAAAACTGACGGAATTTTAAATTTACCGTTTTATATGATAGGATATAATGTAGATGTGATTTTCAATGAAAGCAAATTCGAAATTCTTTTTAGTTGTGCCACTATCAATGCCAAGCGGCGATATAAGAAATCTAAAAATCTTGGTAATGCTAATACTTTTGATGGAAGTAAAACTGCGTGTGTTTAGCGGTTCCGTTCTACCAAATGGCGGAAAAGACATCACGAGTTGTGCTTCTGTATTGCAAATGAAATACGATAGATGATGCTTGCCTTAGCAGAAATATTTGTTGTATCGCGTATTGTAATTAGGTTTTCTCCTAGACCTTTAGTTTTTTCAATAAACTGAGAAATGTAAGAAGAAATGTTGCGTTTGAGATGCCTTTTCGCTCTAATCATTATTTAGACATGTTTGAATATTCATAATGTAATGACAATACATAATATCATTTTATTCGGGAGAGTCCACAGAATTTTTTCGTTTCAACCGCAACTCAATAGCTGCTACTATAAGAACATAAAATATTTCGAAAGTTAAAAATTTTCAATTTTCTTCAAAATTGATTTTTTCGAAAATTGTGAGTTATAGGAAAAACGGTTTGCAAATTCGAGCGTAACTCGCAAAAGTCTACAAGAATCGCCTATTGAAGGTTGTAAAATTCGATACGTGTCGAACAGTGTTATGAACCGAGCACGAAGAATTCGACTTTCTTGAAGCTTTATGTAGAAAGATTTCTCTTATTTTTGCACGTAGAATAACTTCCGTCTACTTAGTCGGTAACTAACCAAATTTACATGTTTCTAACAGATTTCCAAAATCAATTTTCTCGAAGACAAAGTTTGTTATTCTTTATATCTTTCTTGTTTTTCTTCGTACAAAACTGTTTTCCGTTTGTTGATGTTATTTGACTGGACCTTATGTTTCACATATTCTAACATACTACATTCATATAAAAATTCGTAGTATAATAATCGTTATTTTCGATATTAAAATCACTATTAAATATTTGTTTAATTAATCTTAAAATTGTGATACAATTATAAAAGCCTAACAAAAGAATCATATCTAGATTTTACAAGCGTGCCACGAAATATGTATATATATATGTGTGTCGAGTCGTCGTTATAGTTAGGATTAGGGTTAGCGTTAGGGGCGTGCAATGAATCTTCACTAGAACTATCCGTTGCTGTTATAATATCGAGATATTATTTATTAACACAAATGTGGATATTACGAGAATGACAAATAATCGCAGTGATTAAGCACTAATGACAATGATTTTAGGTTCGGTAAAGAATCCGCGGTCAACGGGATAGTGAATACACTTTCCTCCAAGGTCTAAGTCTGAATCTCGATTAAAATAAAGACGTGAAGTATTAACTGATCGTGGAAGTCGTTGTTTTCTCTTTGATGAGATCGAACGAGAGAATGTATATTGTGAGAAGGGGAGTATCTAAGGCCAGGAGATCATCGGATTCGTCGAGTAAAACCTTTACTCAGAAAGTGAGGGAAATTGACGTTGCTGTTAATTGGTTAATTTCTATGTTGGTAGTTAGAGAAAGTTGCTAGCGGGAAGCGTCGTTCGTGAGAAAAGCAGATTTCCCATACCTTCTCGTAGTGGGTAGTGGACTTAAGAGCTGTTAGAATAAAGACCGTTTGTTCGTTTGAAGGACCTTAGTTGACTAAATCCTAAGATTTATAACGGGTGCTCATGCTAGCTGAACATGTCCTGTGGAAATGCATCGACATCTGGTAATCATCGTGTCCGAAGAGTAACGTCTGCGTGTGGCGAACCACGGGATAGAGATCATTGGAATGTATACTGTCAAGTGCCGCTACAACTATTTCTTTTTAAGGAGAGCTATACAATTACTTTATACCTCTATTAGGTAAAAACGTTCATCCTGTGATCGCGGCTACGTTCGGCGACTAGTTGTCGCCTCGAGCCCAAGCTCATTGTCGCAAATCTCGGACAATTATAGTCGGGTTACTTATAAGATTAAAGTGTCACGGATTTTCCTAAGAATTCCAAAGGTGTGGCCCGGTGTACTTTCATCTCCGACATATGTAATGTTGTAATATTTTTAGAAATCAGGCGATCGTGAAAACTCAAGAATCGATTTTTTAAGTCTTCTTCCGTACCTCTTCAAAATTTTCCGCTTCTAATCCCTCTTCTCCTTCTTCTTCTAGCTCTTAACTTGCTTTTTTTCTTTGTTCAATCTTTTCTTCTCGAAGTCCTGCTTTATGCCTTATCCCAATTTCCCGTCCTTCTCTATTTATATCGTTCTACCGGCTCCTAGTAAACAGAAGGAAAGTCAAACCGTCGGTTGGTGTTCTAAATTCTATAGAATTTGCATATATATAATGTTTATTGCTCAAGAGAAATATAAGTAGCATATGTGCATTGACAATAAACAATGAATTTTCGTTTGAAAGTGGTTTACGCGACGGTACGACGGTACGACGGTATGGAGGTATACCATATTTTGTGTTGGGTTTACATTTTTAACATTACAGTTTGTAATTTAATTTAAGCCGCTCAAAAGCGGTACTTTTATATGATATTGTTTTTTCTTTCTTTTTCTGTCATGAAAATTTGATCGCAACAGGTACCGCCTATAGACTCGAAGCGTAGCCAATCACTGAGCAATCCTAATCCGTCGTCGTCACTATATAAGCGGTCGCCGTAGAGTTCCATAACGTTCACTCGTCATTCGTACCCGGGACGCAGTAGAGTGCGCGTTGTATGAGAATTTACTGATAGTTTTAATTTTTCTATCTAGAAAATTATCTGATTAAGTTTCTATAAAAAGAGATTCATTTAACGTGGATAAACATTTTATACATAAACGTTTATAAAATGAAGAGATATTCGTACGCGCATTAGCTTTGTGTAAATAATTGAACCTAAAAGTTTGTTCAACGATAGATGGGGTAATGCAGTAACCGGACAGGAAATTATTCTACATATAAAGGTAAATCATGAAAACAACTATATATTAACCCCTTGGCCTACACGCTATTTGCCGTTCGCGCGAGGCATAGTAAGCAAGAAGTTCGGTCGCGCGCCGTGCCATTCATTTTTTCAGCCGTGTACCTGAACTGGCGCAAAATGTACACTTCTTATGACATTTATATTTAGGGGCTACAAAAGGAATTGTTTAATAATAAATAACGTTTGAGAACAAATTGTGTTTTTAAGACGTATAGAGCGTAATCATGAGCATGATCACTAGAACATGATCATGAGCGTAATCACTAGCAATTTGTAAATTACCATGAGTCAGACTCGTGGATTCCGTTTATGGCTCAAATTCTTTAGCAATTCCGAGTTATGGAAAATAAGCGGTCACTAGTTGTTTGTGCTAGTCGTTCGATGTTTGTTAAGTCTACTCGAAGTTAGGCTGTTCGCTTACGCTAATACAGTGCCAAACAGGAGCATTGGCACAGCTCGGATCTTCGTACAAAATATTTTGTATATCTGTAAAGGTAGCGATTCTGTATTTAATCTTTCTGTAAAATATAACTGTCAGCTATACCATGAATCATGAAGTTCAAAAATGGTTATAATAAAAAAAAAATATAAAATACACATAACGGCCCTGCACAAGTTTTGCTCCTGTACGCTCCTGTAGAGTTTTGAAAAACATTGATTGATGAACCGTTGATCTCATAAGATGAAAAAACATTCAGCAGAGTTTTCTTGTAACAATTTTTTTTTTAATTTTCGTCTCGTTCACTATTATCACAATCAGATAAATTTTGCTCATTAGATAAATATTTAAATTCACTAGCAGAAAGAAGGCAATTTCCTGAAAATACACGTATTTTCATCTTTTTTGCTTAATGTTTCAGTTAAGCAACGTACAATTATTTTTTACCTAACAAACGTTTGTATTCAGTTTTGTCACGACTTCGAAATGATTCTCATTATTTATGCTTATGTTCGGAATAATTGTGCTTAGTAATTTCGTGGTCAATACCGTAATCTATTATATATGTATGAAAGTAGTGAGTTAATTGATTTATCAATTAAAATTTTTAATAGTAGAATTATTTTTGGAGCTACATAACTCCTTTTCAGGGAGGTTGTGTTTACACTAATTGGCTTCTGAATCCTCCATATATATATGTATATATATATAAATTAATAATATATATAAATCATAAATAAATAAAATTTATTATTAAATAATATACAATTTTCGGGCGACATTTTCTTCTCACATTTTAATTACATTTTCTATTATTTTGATTTTTTTAAGTGCTCTCTTATGCATTCTTATATATGCAATCCTTCCCTTATTCCCATTTCTGTTATTATTAATTGTTTTTCGAAGCTTTTATTTCATTTATTTTATTAGTTATCATTTTGTACCAAATTCAAGAATTTTCGCTGTCAGAAATTTAAGGTAAAGACATTTTATGATATTCAAGGAAACTTATTTTTGAATAGGATAAAACTTCGTAAATTGTTTACTATAGTTCTATAGTAAGTCCNGTTATATTATTATCATTATTATTATTTACAAATTCCATTCATTCGTTATCTTTCGTAATCATTTATTGTTACGATCCTGTCTTGACCTCTGGTATTCGTAATCGTTATTTATTATTCTCGATTTCCGGTCTTCGCTTTCTCAAATTGACGCTTGAATCAAAACGGTAGTTGGTGCCACCAGAAATAGTCTTATGTCTAATAGTCTTATGAAAGTGAGTGGTAGAGCAGAATATTTTGATACATACAATTTCAGGAATTACTCGACTTAGACATTCGAAAAGTTTACGTTTATACGTTATATATATTGTTCTTGGTCCTAGGCCTAAATTCTAATATTTGTAGTAGATATGCTATATTCTTTGATTGAATTTACACGTCGCTCAAATTGTAGGGTATTGGCTTGTGTTTGTAACATATTGAGATTGGCTTTGTAGTGGTTAAAGCTGTGAGTCACCTTTCGAGACGTTCCTAATATTTTCTGTAATGTTGAAATATCTATTTCTTCGAAACTGTGAACTATTCTTAATTTCGATTTCATAAGAAATATTTTGGGTGATCCTCCTACTTTCATAATATTACGGTCTGCGTGCATCCAGTTTTGCAAATTTGGTTGTCTGATTTCTAGGACTTCATGTATTTTACATAATACGATTTCTCCAGAGGTTAAACAACTGTTCTTTAATTCGGTTGGAGATGGTCGATATATGGTGGACTTTAAACGTGATATTTTATATAATAACAAGTTGATATTTGATACTGTCAAATGTATTTAAAATTATCCTAAGTATAGAATACAGAGTTAATTGTCGTTTGCTCAATGTCACTCGATATACTCACTACGAGAATTCTCGATACTTGTATATTAGGTAATGTTTATGTTTGCTCCATACCAACTTTCTGGACAGCATGATCGTCTATTTATAATGGTCAGGGGAGTATCGGAGTATAAGTTTGAATTTGATTCCGGTTGATGATTGCACGTAGCGGCGATATTGTTTTGTCCGGAGTTTTATTATTACATTTCGTACATCGTAACAGTGTTAATACTCCGAGGCAAAACAACATTAGTCACTCTCGATTCGAATCGTCCTATAACTCATGTGCCGCTACAGGTATATCCTTTTTACTTATTTATTTAATTTGTACTTAACAATTTGTCCATTCAATATTTTATGAGTAAACAATGAGAAATATTTCTTGCATCACACAGGACGATTTTAAGTGCGACTCTTTGTATAAATTATTCTGTATGGTTATGTAATTATTCTAACGGATTGTAATTAATTGCAAATGATTCTCATATGTAAAAGCACGATCACTGAGACAGCAGAGTACGTATAGGGGTTGTGTTGTTTTTACAAGAGGTATCTTACTTTTTTCCATTGTTCATTTGCATTTCCCATTCTGTTTTTTTGTTACATACTTTTATTGGTTATGTTATAAACTGACACTATATTTGATACAGAATTCAAGGAGAAATGAGAACATACTTGATATTTATATAAATTTTACAAGTTTATATTTTCTAAATTTTATATTCTATAAGTTACGCATGTCACGTAAAGCATATGGAAAATCACTGTAACAAATTATGAAAGTTATAGAAGAAAATCTGAAGTTATAGAAGGAATCTTATTACATTTTTTATTAATTACTGTTGAGGTATTTTGAAAGCAAACTAATAGAGTACAAGTCTAACCAAAACTTCATTCTTTTATTTCTCACGAAATTTTGGAAGTAAGTAAATCTCCCTTCAAGGGAAAGTTTTAAATAATGTTGAAGTTGACAAGATTCCGCTAATACAGTAAACAATTAATTATAGTGTCGTAGAAGTTACAAAATTTGTTAGTAGAAATGGAAAGATAGCAACATAACTGCTTGGAAGTGCTACAAAGTATAAAACAAGAAAGAGCAGAAAGCAATCGCATTGACAGAAAGGTCAATTTTAAAATAAAATTTTAAAATAGTAGGTCTTGCGATAAGCCGTACAATGTATTTTGCAACGATATAAGCATTTGTAACATGCAACACTACAACCTTAGATGTCATTCATATCTCAACGTAAAGAAAAACGTATAGAGTTCATAAAGATACGTTTAGAGTATACAATGCAGAAAATATTAAAGAAATGCAAACCGTCTAGTTGAACGGAATTGTACAATATCCAGGAAGTTCCTAGCCAACAATCTATTATCTAATATATTGCAATTTGTCGTATATCAACATACGTTGGAGATATCTATAACAAGTTTAAAGATATAGATATTGGTTATCGAAAACTCTACGCAGATTGGACAATGAGACAGCAACGTTTAGAACTTGTGATATCTATTTATGTGATGGGAAATTTGAATACTTTGCCAGACTCGTAAATACTTATTAGCAAAAGATATAAGAAAAAATTTGAGTTTTGAAGTTTGACACAGTAACAGAAAAAAGGTGAAGAACGTGATTCGCTTAAAACGTGCAAAATTATATACAGATACATATATAAAAGGAAGAAAACTATAACGATTCCAATCTTTCGTGCACTCAAATCACATGATTGCGTGAATAGTANTGCAGTTTTGTAACAACGTTGCTCAAAGCAATGGACCCAATTATTTTTGTCAGATATGCAATGCAGCACATCAATTTTCTAATCATGAAGACGAGATTTGCATTATTTCACAAACGAATACATTTGTATACTTCGAATATAGAATCATGGTTTATCTGTAAGGAAACTATATCCAGAATTTTAACACGTTTCTCTTAATACAAGGATTGTGCAATGTATATTATGTAATACTTAGAAACAAAACGATACGCAGTGAGATCGCTACCGATGGAAAAGGTTGTAAGATGTAAAAGCTTCTTGAAGAAAATTAATTAAAATTAAATTAACGCCTCAAAAATATTTGAAAATCGAAAATCTTATGAACTTACTACTTGTACTATGAACTACTTTTCGATGAATATGTGGCACTTACTACAAACGTATTTGCATTTTCTTGTACAGAAAAATGCAATTCGCGTAATTTGACCCTCAGTTGCTAAACAGGAGCATAAAGTTTCAGTGCTTTGGCTGTAGGCAACGCACTCCGCAATTTCCTCTTTTATGTCGTTGCAGTCATCCTTGTATGAGTAAAAATACTTTTCGTACCATCGAAAACTGGCTGTAGTCGCGGTATAGGTGACAATACAATCAATACAATGTATCAGTGTAGTAGTACATTTCAACCGAACAAATGTATTGTCAACAATTACGTTTCTCATCAAAACACAGGTGTCAAGACCACCCAAAATTTTCAAACCAGCGTCACTGCACTCAAGACTATCAATAGATAATATGCAAAGAAAAACCTGAAGACACCTGAAGTCAAGAAGGTTTCAAGTGAAAACATATTTAGTGCTTGCACACGAGACTGAAATCAATCATCGCTGTGTGAAAATTGCAACTGCTTATTAATGCATTTTCGACTTGCATTTGAAAATCCTGTAAGATGTACAAAAAGATAACAAAAAGGAACAAACTGCTTATGACGCTATCGTTCCTGGTCTTGGTCACAATTGCCTATATCGCTCTTGCAGTATATTGTATCAGGTTATAGTATATTTGAGCATATTGTATTATACTTTGATGTATACTACTTCTTCGATCGCTTGTTTTCACCATTAAGACAGAAGAATAGAATGCTGATCGAAGATGCTTATTGTGATCTCAACTTAAGAAAGGAGACAATTCTTTTGATGTATATTCGAAACGGGAACATGTATCAACCTCGATGATGACCTTCCTTGTTAGATTGAAATTTAGATTTAAAAATTTGTATTTCGAAATGTGGTAAGAAGAGGATAAAACAAAGTGCAATTTTTGGAAGGACATGTTAATTTTATCAGCGAATAGAATTGTTAGTAATACTGAAAATTATTTTATTTTTACTGAAGTTACTGCAATTGATACTACTAAGAGTCAAAAGTCAATAGTCAAAAATGTTTCCGTAAAAGGAAGTGAATTTCAAACAGTAAGTTAACTTGAGAGAATTAAATTATAAAGTTCTGGGAGAATAACATAATTTTGCATAAAAATAATAAAAAAATGAGTACGTCGACAAATTTTACGAAAGAAATACAGCATGAAATATTATAAAAAGTGAATCGTTTATTCGTTTTACAACATATTTTACATAACATGCTCTTTGAGTTTGTTACCTCAAATTTGTCTTTTATTTAAATTTTCTTACATAATTTTCATAATATATTCATGAAATAATGTTGAATATATACTATAATGCTATAGGCCTACTGCGAGAAACACATCTTAAAAAAACAGCAACACTAGTAGAAAAGAAGTGTTTAGGCCTAAATCCAAATATGATACAGTATTGAGAAACTAAAATTAATGTATCGTAACAAGTAAAATGTATCTTCATAATCTATGTTTTACTAGCGATTTTCCACGTGTCCAACGAGATATGCAGCACAGAGGACGTATAAATTTGTTTTTTTATTTATGTTGAGTCACAAATCAGAATACTGAGTATGTTATTTTCTCGCGGATTGTAAAGTTATAAATTGTAAAAGTGTCACGGCTCATTTTATTATCGTAACATCTGTTCAAAATTTGTCAATGTATATTGACTTGGGAATTACGGTAGTGAATATGCAACAATCGAATGCCCCAGCGAGAAGAGCCCGGGCATTATATTTATTCTTATCGTGGGTTCGATAATAAAATATCGGGTTTATCGGTCGTATACAGAGCTCGATCGTTTTGGATTATAGCCTCTACCTCTACGGTTCCTTCTTACTTTTGACATTTCTTTTATGTATTGTCGATTGCAATTCGGAAATATTGTACTATGTGATATACTGATTAAACTGTCCAAATATAACTATTTGATGGTTAATAACTATCGTCGGTATATTTTTTTATGACCATAGGCCGCTACATTAGATTTTCCCTTGCTGCGAGTTGTATCGTGTTGATCTTGTCAAGTTGATTTTAAAAGTGTACATAGGTCAGTTCCATATTATTTTCGATTGTTGAACAGTTCTCTGGCCTGGCTAGACGTTCGAAAATTAATTCATTAGGAGAGAACTTCGTTTCTTCGTGTACAGAAGGGACCATGACTAACTCCTTCCACTCATTCTAATTCCTTGCTTTCCCTGCATATAATTTGAGGTATCCGACCAATACGTGGTGCGGCCTTTCGATCGATCGATTGCTCTGAAGGTGGTATACTGTTGGAGTATACTATTTTATTCGAAATCATTTTGTCACCTTCTTCATTAACGAAGATGTAAAATTCGCTCCTTGATTTGTTAAAATCGCTCTCCGGGAGCCGAAACAACAAACAAATCGTTTTTAGAACGTATCTGCCACTTCGGTTGCAGAGATTCCATCTATAGTGAGGTGGTAGGAGGTGTAGGGTACTAAAGAAATACTTCGTGGATTGATTTAATAATGAGTTTATTAATTATACAAGAAACGCCTGACAGTTTTACAAGCACGCGTTACCTGGGCCGTACTCGTATTGTTCTTGTACTCAACGCTCTTCGCGTACTCACCGTTTACACCATTTACTACACTGATCAGTTGCAACACTTTGTGTCTCCCTATCTTTTCCTGGTTTCCATTTATATAGGATGCCGAGATCCCCAAAACAGAAAGTTTTCTTCTGGGGTAGGGAAACGGTCTTCTTCATCGAAGGCACTTGCGCTTTATTGTAAGTCACAGGGTTTATTCTTTGACGACGTCCTGGCCTCGAACGTCGGATTTCATGGCCATTAGTTTTAAGCGTATGTGGCCAACACATACGTCCTAGACGTCCAGTGATAACTTTTTTCCCTTTGTCATCTTTCAAGATCCCCACTACGCACGTGTTCGTAACTGTTTGCTATTGTGATTATATACGCCTTTTTCCGATTATTTGACAGATGGACCAAAGGGATATTGATGGGTCCTTAGGTCAATTGAAGCTTCCCGACACCTTCGACCTGTCGGCATCTACGCTTTATCTCGACATTGTATGTGTTTCGCTCTTTTTTAAACAGTGTCCCAATGATGCTATATTATGTACCGAAGAAACTATTGAAGAGAGAACTGTTCACACTCAAAATGTGTGTTACTTATCACAGAGTCTCGATATTCTACGACAATTAATGTTACATACGATCTAAGAAGAACGAAGACTACGCACTTTTTACTTATTTTACAATCAATTCTCATTGAGAATTATAAGTAAATTATGTTGGCGTGATACTATAACGTGAATAATAAATGATTATCATATGTTTGATTCTTTCCGAATCTAATGTTTAATTATTTTATTTTGTACGCTTAAGTTGGAACGTCTGCCAATGAGCCAGTGAAATTTTTAAAATTTTGATTTAATTTAATTTTGTTTGAATTTATCTACGTTGTGTCGTTTCCATATCATTCTTCTGTCCAGAATCTTGTTCAGATATGTGACTGAACCTTTGTTTGGAATTGGAATATTATTTATGGTCAACCTTAGGATATATGGGCAGGATTGTTTTCGTAGCATGAAGGTTATATGACTGGGTTTATTTTCATTTATTTTGAAGCCATTTTGAAGCGCCATTTGTGGAACCACTTTTCCATAGAGTCGAGACCTTGCTGGAGAGTTGAGGAGGCAATTATCGGCTCTGAGTGGGATGCTAATAAAACTGTATCATCAACAAATGTTGTTGTGGTTATTTCTGTTAAAGTTGGTAAATCGGCAGTGTAGATGATGAGCAGCAGAGGTCCGAGAACACTACCTTGAGGTATGCCAGCTTCTATTGGAAATGTTGCGGTTATAGCGTCTAAGTATTTAATCATGAACAACCAACAACATTGGTTAGATATGATTTTATGACTATCTGGAGTAGTAGTTGTTTGATAGAATTTTCTTTAGTTTGAACAAAAGTCCTCCATGCCACGCTTTTTCGAACGCCTCCTGAATGTCCAGGAATACCGCAGACCAATATTTTTTCTTTTCTAAATCTTGGCTGATTTTATGAGTTAAACGATGAATTTGCTCTATCGTAGAATGTTGCTTCCGAAAACTGAATTGAAGATCTGGCATTGTTTTCAAATCCTCTAAGAGTGGAAGAAGTCGTTTTGTTAGCATCTTCTTAAATAGTTCGAACAAAGTAGGTAGAAGACTAATTGGACGATAAGAGCTAGTTTCGTATATTGGTTACGGATAAGAGTAATTAATGATGTTTTCGAAGACTTAGGATAGTATTCCAGGCGAAGAATTCCATTAAAAGGGGAAGCTTTAATTTTTCGTACCGTCCTTTGGCTGGTAGATTTGCTTGCTTGGTGGACCACTATATCCTCGACTTGCTGCAAATGCCGATTCTCGAGACATTTGGCGAGGGTTACGAATATACCCTTCGCAGTTGCTTAATAGTCGCAGGCTTTGGAACGTTTAGAATCGCTTCCACACTCTCGGCTAGCAACTTTGATTTCGGCGTTTACAGTTCATTCTAAAAATATGATTTCGTTCGAGCCAAATTCATATTTTGCGGAGTTAATTACGACACCGTAATCGTTTAACCGTTCGAACAGGTGTTCGCGGTGTTGCTGTTCGTTTTCCGAGACAATCAAGAAATCATCGATGTACGCATATTCGAAATCTAGACTAGATGAGAATTCGTTGATTTATTCACGCTGTCTTCGAAGTCCGAACATTATATTTACGGCTTCGAATAATATGAACGGGGTAACGATCGCCGTTTTCTCGAAGTTCTCGAGCGCGATCGGCATTTTGTAGCACGCGTGGATGAGGTCGATTTTCGAGATGATCCACTTATTGCGGAGTTGATGCGCGAAATTTGCGATGTGCGGTGGCGAATACCTCTCGGGTACGTTCCTCGCGGGCGTTCAGTGCCCGGTAGTCGCCGTAGGGTCGTAAGCCTCTGTCTTTCTTCGGAACGACATGCAGAGGTGACGCTCATGGCCGAATCACTCCTTGCTCCATTATTAGCTCGAATTTTGCCTTCACCTGTTCGAGACGATCGGGGACGAGGCGTCAACGTTTGCTGTAGACAGGATGTCTGGGCGCGGTTTTCATGTGGTATTCCACATGTCGAATTCTTTTTCGTCCGAAAACAGGCGGACGCGTTAAGTCCGGAATTTCGGCGAGGAATTGGTGATACGTCGATTCGCTGATGATCGTTCTTATCGACGCTGTGTCGGTCATGGCCGAGTATCCCCTTGCAAACAGGTTGGTGGTCGAGTCCATTAGGTTTGTTTGTTTCGTGGATTCATTAGCAATCCGTAATAGCTCAAGAAGTCCAGGCCGGTGATAAGCGTATTAATGTCTGCTACTGCCTGTAGAAAATGGTTGATCGTGTGGTTTAGATGGCAAGATTACTGGATGTTTAAACCAGCAAATAAATTTAAAAACAATTAAACAAAACAAAAAATACAGAGAATGTTCGCTAAGACGCTCGGTACTAATGGATTCGCTAAAGACTGTGTACAGATCGCTAATAATTTAATTTAAATTCGACATTGTTTGGTGATTGCACGTAGCAGTGACATTCTTTTGCCCGCAGTTTATTTATTATTACATTATGTACATGTTAGCGACGTTGATACTCCGAGACAAAACAACAACGTGATTCGAATCGTCCTCATGTATCGCCACATCACCCCCCTCCTACCAATAATAACGTTATTTTTTTGTTATATTTCAAGTACCATTAATATTGGAGGAAAGGATCCGATGGATCTCTGTTGCCAGGAATCGCTGGATTTCTGATTATCCACTCTGAGAGATTTTTAGTCTCTTTTCACCCTCTTGAATCCGAGCTGTTGTACCGCTGTGTGTACCAACGGATTCACTTTCAACCTTGTGTGAGGTAGAGCTTTGTGAATGAGGTGGTATTCTGTTTGATTGCCCAATATCGGTTCAGGATTGACAAATCCATTTTTGGCTACTACGCCACATGTATTTCCGCAGGTTGCCTCATCCCCATGAGGAATGTGTTTGTGAATACGTCGGCACTGCTGCCGGCGCATAGGAGCGCGATCACCGCTAGTAGCATCGATTACAGTGCCCGCGAATGTGAGATTTATCACATTGACTGCCACGATACCCGTATTCGGATCAGGAAAGTTTCCGGTAGGGCCGCGTAACCCGTATTCGGGTGGCGCTTATTTGACTACTTGTGGAGGATCGTCGTAAGTATTTGAAAAGATATTCCAGAGGAAATAATAAAACTACTGATTTGTTATAAAAATAATATGAAAGTGGTTTATTTAAAAAATTATTTAGAATATAAAACTTTAAAGCATTCTATATATAGCTGAGGTTGATCGGGTCAATTTGGACAATAAGTTGTTGTTTTCCTTAAATTCTTTTGTGTCTTTGTTCGTCTTTAATTTGCATAACATAGTTTGCATGCGTATCTAATGCTTCTTCCGGAATTATATTTTCGAACGGCGATATTATGCTGATTCCGTTGAAGACAAGGATTTTTTGTATTTTCAGATAACCCTAATAATTTTGCAGCTAATCATTCTCTAAATATTCTAATATTTATATTTGTAGCGGCACTCGACAACAAACTAAGACCGGACGACGGCAGAGCAGTAATTGCGACACACAAAATATTGTATGGCTATGTCGTACCGTCACGTGTCGGTATCTTTGCCCAAATCACACTACAACCGAAACTCATTGTTTATTATGAAAAACAAACTGCTTATTATCAATTTTTCTGGTCAATAAATAAACATTAAAAAAAAAAAAAAACGACGGCAGAGCAGTGGTTAGCGCCGTAAGTTACGAAAGTTCAAGACCAGGTTCAAATCTCGGCACTCGTAGTTCGATTTTTTCTTCAAGATTCCTAACTGAGAAAAAGGCAGCACGGATGAAGACAGAAATCCTATACGCCAGCAGCAGTATCTCACAGCGATCTATACACCAGCAGTACCTATAACGACTATCCACCTTATATCCTTCCTTGTTGCAATTTTATAAACCGTCAAAGCGTTTACAACAGAAATTTCCAGAAGGAGTTGAATGCCAAGTTTTCTTTACCATTTGATTCCTTTTTTAATTGTGGTGGCATAAGAAACCATTTGGTCGAAATAATCTATACCACACTTTCCTTCATTATATTCAACTATATATATAGCTAGTGGTTTTAATGTTGCGAACAAACGAAGCGGGAGATCATTCTTGAGGCCACCACTTGAGCAACTCGCATTACTAAAATATCAATGGGAGTACCTAGCAGAGAACGCCTGGTACTGCGGCACACGTGGCCGGAAGGAGATTTTATTGAAAATACGCGTAACAGTCAATGTGTTATCAACGTACGCCACGTGCCTGTCACGATGCTACTTGCGATGATTGCGCTCCTATGCGCCGGCAATACAAATACAAAGTGTCGAAGTGTTCACAAACACGTTTCTCATGAGGAAGAGGCAACCTGCGGGAAGAAATCTCGTCGATCGCGGCATGATGATTCGTGGCAGTCAGGAATGAATTCGTCAATCTTGGGCCGATGTTGGGCAGTCAGAAGGAATATCCCTTCATGCACAAAGCCCTATCTCACGCAAGGAACAGAAGATCCGTGCGTCACATGAGAAGGTTGAAATTGGATTCCTTGGTACATAGCACGGTGCAACAGTCCGGATTCAAGAGGATAAAGAGAGGCTACAAACCCCTCAGTGTGGATAATCTGGTGCCATCTTATCAAAAAAGATATCCAAGGAATCCTGGCAACAGAGATCCGTCTGATCCTTTTTTCCAATATTAATGGTACTTGAAAAACACTGAACAAAATGGTGGCAAAGCGACACTCAAGAAAGCAAAAATAATAGAAATACGACAAATAATTACGTCACGCGTTCGGGCAGAAGGGTCAGATTACCTGATCGGTTTCAAGCAGGTTTCGGTACGCGTTTTGAAAATTCGGACACAGGAAGTACCCACGTAATTTTTAAGAAATAGCGACGAACAAAGAAAATCTGTATAAACCTATTATAAATATAAAAAAAACGTTATCACTGGTAGGGGGGTGATATAGCGGCACATGAGCTAGAGGACAATTTGAATTATGTTGTTGTTTTGCCACAGAGTATCAATATCGTTAGAAAACACGTAATGAAATAATAAATAAATTCCGAGCAAAACAGTGTCGTCGCTACGTGCAACCGTCAAACAAAGTCGAATTTAAATTTTCCGGTACTCCTCCGACTAGTATAAATGAACGAACACGATCATAAGGCGACCAGTTTTTCAGTCTCAGTCTCGAGCTATTTTATTAGCGATCAACACACAGTCTTCAGCGAATCAGTTAGTAGCGAGCGTCTTAGCGAACATTCTCTGTATTTATTAATTACTTTTAGATACATTTGACGGTTTCAATATCGAATAATCATGTCGGGGTCACCACTTGTAGACGATGGTTGATCGTGTGGTTTAAATGACGAGATTACTCGATATTGAAATCGTCAAATATATTTAAAAATAATTAATAAATACAGAGAATGTTCGCTAAGACGCTCGGTACTAACGGATTCACTAAAAACTGTATATAGCTCGCTAATAAGATCGCTCGAGTCTGAGACTGATAAACTGATCGCCTTACGATCGTGTTCGTTCCTGTTTGGGGAGTATCGGAAAATTTAAATTCGACTTTGTTTGACGGTTGCACGTAGCAGCGAGATTGTTTTGCCCGGAGTTTATCTATTATTGCATTATCTATGTCCTAACGATGTTGACACTCCGAGGCAAAACAACAACATGATTCAAATTGTCCTCTAGCTCATGTGCTGCTACATACCGTACGTCGCGATCCTCGTCCCGTTGGCCATGAAAAGTTCATAGTCTTTGTTCGCGGGCGCGTGTAGTTTATTGCACGAGTATACATATATATCGACATCCGTGTCCACGAGAAAGAAGATCTCTGACTTTCTATCGGTGACGAGATGCAACTGGACCCAGTTGCAAGGGGACCGACATTTCCGTGCGGGGTCCCGGAAAGTCTGGTGGTGCACCGCGGAAATGTTCACTTATTTTGTCTCCGCGGTCTATAGCTTTCGTTGCGCGCCCTTCCTTGTTGTAGTTCGCTATTACGAACATTGATGATTTACGAACACGATGTCTTTATATGGCACAAACACGTTCATTTCTTTCCATTTACAGAACACAAACAAGACACCGTACCAGTTCTACAGGGACCTGAAGAAGTTGGCTGCCCCAGATCTCGGACGAACCTCGTTCTGACGCTTCAGAAAAATGACGCCTCCTAGTGAATATACAACGGGTTCTGGCCATCATAAGGGAAACTAGTGTGGTTGCACTGACCATGGTGGGAGACAGAATCCACGAAATAAGCCCAGAAACCGAACAGATAGCAGCGGTCAGCAGGAAATGGAACCATCCCATGGGGTACGACTGGGTAAGCCGATTAGTAGCGCAAATTGACGCGCTGCTCCTAGACAGTGGTCGACGACCACGATCGCAATCCCCGAATTCCCGAGACATGACGCAGCAAAATGGTTCCTGCTACTACCACAAGATCTTCCGAGACCGCGCAAGAAAATACGGTTCCCCCTGTAACTGAAACCAAGGAAACGCGAGCAGCCGTCCGTGACTGCGGCGACCTCTTCCCAAAGTTGCGAGTGGACATCGAACATTGCATCTGGACACATATCGAACCGTACAACATGGTGTATCAAGAACCAAACTTCGCAAGCCGCTATTTTGTCGGGAACTTCCGTTTAGAAAATTACTCCCATCCCGACTTATTCCACGTTATTAACCTATGTGATTAAAATAACCCCACTTTCCCAATCTTAAACTATATTTACATGCGTTAAACATGGTCAACACATTCAAACTATCTCTGAGTATAGTGACAACTCAGACAGCATTCGAAGGTTACTGTCGATAACATGATGATATCATCAAATCAAACATATACAACTTTATATGCTCAGCACCGTACTAATAATAACCAAAAGAGCGGTAGGAAAATAACATGAAAAGTAAATAAAATTAATTACTCTTAACAATGCAACTTATCTCTCGATTCTACCTCAGCCGGCCGCAATGTGATTCTGGAGGGAGCCACCATCCCAATATGGCGCCAACTGTTCAATATCGTACATGGCACTCTCGTCCGACGCAGGCGCAGCGATCTCGAAATCGAGCTATGAAGAGCAGGTCACTATCACAACGTGGCGCCGAATGCCAGTTACCGTAAGTATCGTCTCTACTCGTGCCGATCAAGTGCATTACAAAATGGTTATACAAATCGCAATCTTCCACCTCGTCAAGGCTCCAGCAACAACAATGCATCTGTCATCCCATGGATTCTTACTACCATTAACAATCTTACACGCTCGTCAACAGCTCAAACGTCAACATTAGCCATTCAACTTATTACCTGTACTCTAATTGGCAAGTACCATAGGCCCATGTTAAATTTAATTAATTAATTTTAATTTAAGAAATGGCACTGCAACCCTATCAATTAATAACTACCAGGCATATCATCCTGGTAAGATGAACCAATGTTTATATTTACTCTTCATTATAAATTCTCAAATCATACTAGTAAATTTTAGATTAACTGCTTGTTATTAGATTAACTTTAATCAAAATGATACTGTTACAACTTTACTTTAATATTATTACGTTCTTCTACAAATTTAATCAAACATTAAATTTATTTAACTTTTAGGGACTGCATGCCTAATCTTGTCAGTGATAAAGAAATTTATCCTCCTTCCCCTTGACAAGGTAAGACTGATTATATAAATAACTATTTCTTTTATTCATAATTCTCAAATCCTCCTAATGTGTTTCCGATTTTAACCATTATCGTTCCTTTATACTTAACTCCAATGACTACCACTTTATTTTGATATTTGTTATGTTTTCTAATTCACTTTAGTCATTATATTATAAAAAAATTTTTTTTTTGAATGGTACAAGCCCCATCAATACCAATGATTCATCCACTTTCCCTTTGATAGAGTAATACTGCTAAACAAAATCACTATTTTGTTTTAATTCCCAATTTCTAGCCCTACATATGTATTTCTTATTAACGCTTATTATCACATAACCCAACCACGACAACAGCTATTTTTATAATAAATATTATAAATTTAACTTTTATAAAAACCATATCTATTATAATTTATTATTATATCTTCCTGTTTGACATTGGATGTCTATGAGCCATTGTTATTATCACTGTCCAATTATAAATTGTTTCTATTGTTGTTTTTAATACTAGATACACCAATTTTGACCGATGAGTCATTTTATTTTAATTCGGTTTATCCTGTTTTTTATTTATTAGTTTACCTCCTTTGTTTTCAACTTTACCTCATTCGTTCTAAATTTATTTCGAATAATCTTAATCTTCTTGGTATTCTGTAGTGATATATACTATGTGCCATATACCACGATTAATTTAATTCATTTTATTACTTAATTAGGACGAATTAGCCGATGATTATCTACATCTAACTTTCTGGTTCTCCATACTATTGGCAAACTAATCTATTAAAGTAAGTACCAAATTTATTTACTAATTTCTATCCTATTAATCTTACTATACCTTACTATACTTTGACTACAGCTTCTTTCTACAACTATCAATTTATTATCTTTATTATATTTATTATATTTATGTTATTTTATTTTATTTTTATTTTAGGTCCCGACCACCAATCCTACCCAATGCTATCAAAATCGCATTTTACATGGCCATTGTCCAAATTGACCTTTATTCAACAATGAACTACGATTATTTAAACTCTAAACATCGGCACTTAATACAAGAATATTCAAACTATATACATAATTAATATTTAATATTAAATTAGATATTCATTTTAATTACACGTTGACTTTATTATCTACTTTATTCTGTCTATGACCTATGTTCACCTTAACATGTGATTCGTAATTATTCATTCCTTATAGTTCCCGAACCGTAATTGCACTCTATTTCAATTCCTATTCTATTCAAATTCTAATTTCTATTTCCTTTAATTTAGCCAATAGATTAACTTAATATAATATTAAAGTTAAAGTGTATCTCACTTTAACTTTAATTAAAATCCACTAAACGTTAACTCACTCAATAACATTAATCGTTATATCGATTTTAGCTCCGCTACACCTTCCAATTTAACCTGCGACTTCTCGCGTTCGTTTAATCCTCTCATCTTATTCAAGTCAACAACAAACTAAAATCACTGTACGTACCCATGACATCCTAATTCTTTCACTGGATCCTATCCATTCTCTTAGATACTCTAATATTCCGCCACTTATTTCACCTCAAATGGGAATTATCCATCACGGCGTCCCGAGTCGAACTCCAGTTTTGTTGCTAATTAAACTCGGTTTGTTTGATTTCTAAGATTCTTCGTATTTTAGATAATACGTCGATCTGCACATTTTTCGTAAGGATAATGATATAATTATTTTCAGTCTGTAAAGATACGAACATCAATTCTTCCAGCATGAATACAGCAGTTAGGCAAGTTTTGACTGTCTGTTGGTTACTAATTAATTCGATTCTACATTCAGGTGAATTGATTCTATTGTCACTTGGTTGAGTTCCCTTACAAATGTGGGTGATTGCCGTTCGTTTAGAACATTTGTTTAAGTAGTGGCTATCGACAAAGGTGTATTGTTCTGAGTTGGTTAGTATTAAGTCAGTTTCTACTACAGGTGCGATAAATACAGAGTTTTGCTTGAAATGTATCGGATAAATTTTTGTTATTTTCCATTCGTTGTCTTCCAAAAGTGGTACAGTTATCGTATATATAAGTTTGTTATCATTTATCCATAATTTTAGTTCACTTAGGTCTAGAATTAAAAATTGAAAATTTTGAACTATAGGTTCGATATGGATACTCATAGAGTTCTGTTTCGCTATTTGGTCGAGTGTTTTTAAGAATTGTTTAGGTTCTATAATTTGTGGCTTTATTATTCCTTGTTTTCCTGATATGATAGGGTTAAAAATTTTATATTTTATTTTATTTTATTTTTAAAAAATGATATGGAATTCCGATATGATAGATTCAGTCTGAATTAGTAAAGAGATCAATATTCCGTTTCTCTCGTTATGGTTTTCAATTTTGCGTATATCGTTGGTAAGGTTTTCGATCTGATTCGTCTTAGTATCGTCTAATACGTGTTTGATAGGTGCGGTTTGGTTACTAGGGATCGTTTTTACTTTGTTGTTGGGGTCAAATAATGTATTAATATTTTCGTTAATGAGTTCTAGATCTTTTTCGAGGAGAGTCCCGAATAGAATTTTAGATACTGAGCCTATGACATTGAGCAATCCGCGTTTGCTTTTATAGTGTAATATCAATTTTAAGTTGATGCGTCAGGTTTTGGAGATTTCTATACTTGATTTTTAGATTGTTTATTTCTACTATGTAAGCGCAAGGTGGTTTGCATTAACGATTTATTTGCATTATCAATTACATTTTATAATCTATTGGTTTGATCGATTGGGTCATTAAGGTCCACTATAACAGTGATATCTACTTGTTCATTATATAGCAATCATCGATATGTTCTAAGAAAACGTTGGTATAATTTAGTGGTCTTGCTATTAGAATGTATTCGAGAGTTAGAATTATCCATGTTATGATCGCATTCATGAAAAATAAGGTTTTAATCTGTTACCGTGGATTCTTTGCGTTTAACCATTGGAATATTCAATAAGATAAGTCGGTGGACTGGATGAGAGGATTTCTGCCGGTCCTAGCTGTTCGTGGTCTAATTTTTTGTTTTTGTGATCGTTATGTATCCACATTTTATCTTTTACTTGGAATATTGTCTGCGTTTTGATAATTTTTCGAATCTGATCTATTTGATGTCGCTTTTTGTTTGACCCAGTGATTTGTTTCGCTTTTGCTATATAGGTGTTATGTCGATTTTCCCCCCAATTAACTTGCCTTGTTTGTGTTATGTACGTGCCATTCAATATGATATTTGGTGGTTTCCGTTTTCTAAGTGTAAATGTGATATGGTTGCATTTACTGGGGTTTGCTTTTATTTGTTTATCTTGTAGCCATTTTTCTACTTTTGTGATGCGGTCTTGTAGTAATGTAACTGCTGTTTCTGAATTAGTATGCCTGACTAGTACAGCCATATCGTCCGCGAATGTCAGTATTTTGCTTTTCGTAATTCTTGGTATGTCGGCCGTGTATAGTATGTATAATATTGGTCCTAAGACGCTTCCTTGTGGTACCCTTGCCTAGATGTCTTTTACTTGGGAATATACATTCTTTATTTTTACTGCAAAGATTCTGTTGCTTAAGTATGATTTGAGTGAGTGGTGGATTTGTTCCGGAAAGTGTTTTTTGATTGTTTGTAAAAGCCTTTCATGGTTTACTTTGTCAAACGCTTTCTCAATGTCCATGAAGAGGGCTGTAAAGTATTTCTTCTCTATTGATAGTAAAATTTCGTTGACGAAACGAAACTGTACTCTATCGTGGAGTGTTTGTTTCTGAATTCAAATTGATGATCTGGTATTAATTCTTCTTTTTTTTATTGTTGGATGGTTTCCATTACGGTTATAACATTTTGCTTCGTTTATCTTTCCTGTGTATGGGCAGTTCGTTGTTAGGTGGTTTTCTTTTGACACACATTTGACACACATCGGTGTTTCTGTTGCAGTAGCTTTTTGTGTGTTCGTATTGTTGACACCGTATGCATTGCGGTATGTCCTTCTTATAACGAGGTGGTCCAATTGTTATTATTGTGTTTGGGATTTTTTTAATGTCAAAGATATCTTTGTTATTAGCTTTGGATTCAAGTTCTATTGGAAGCAGTAGCAATGGCTGTTTCGTATCATATCTGGTTATATTATTTATTGTTCTTACTTGGTGTCCGATTTTCGCTAAATCCTCACATATATTTTTTGTGTTTGTTCTTGGGTGTAATTACTATTTTGTAGCTTTTTTCTATTTTGAGCTAGTATGTATAGTACTTAACATGTTTCTCCTTTAATGCTTGCGTCACTTTTCCGAAGATTTCTGGAGTTTTTGTTTGTACTTTCACTTGTTTTAATTTTAATTGCTTTATACTATAATTGTCTTTTCCAGCAGCAATAATTCGATTAGGGGATCTATTATTTGAGCATCCATGTAGATCGGTGGTGGTTTAACGATATGAGTTGTGACCTTTTCTTTTGAGTCCGTATCTATTTCTTCTATTAGTGAACCGAATGAATTTTGGAGTGGGATGTCTTGTAGCCATTGTTGCTTTATCTGTATCTACTAATTTTCATCGCGCTTGTGTTTGGTATTATTTTACGCTTTTTATGCGCTGTTGCTATCTTCTAGTGTTCATCTTGATATGATAGTTCGTCATCGTAGCTGTTTTCTTTTTGGTTTTGCATCGTTTCCATTTCTTTTGTAGCTTTATTTACATAATATATTTCACCTTTGTTTGTTATTTTGATTGGTGGTATTTGCTGTTGCATTTTGTAGCTTTATCATTTGCTAGTGTTTTGTTGTTTTTTCATTCACATAAATTCATTGTTTATCGCACTTTCACTGAAGCACAGTTTCTCACATCTGCCTAGCTCGGCTGCTCAGGCAGAATTGATGCGATTATAGTGAAAGTATCCTTGTGGAGTTGAAAATGCAGTATATTTTTTATATTTTTGTTTCTTGGACATCTGGTAAAATCCTGACGAGAGGTCTAAGGCTGAGAAAAATTTAGTTTTGTCTAAGTGATCAAGTACTTCGCCCGAATATGATAGAGGATACTTGATCTGTTTTCTGATCTGTTTTAATTTTCTGAAATCTGTAACGATTCTCCACTTTTGTTTGCCTGATGCGTCTAACTTCTTTGAAACTAACCAAATTGGCGCGTTATATGGGCTATCCGATGGTTTTATGATTTGTTTGTTTAACATGTCGTTTATTTAAGTTTCAATTTCTTTTTTATGACATTCGGGAGATCTATAATATTTGATGTTTATAGGTTTGCCTGTGTTGAGTGTGATTGTATGTTCGGTTAAGTTAGTCCATAGTAGTGAATCTGTTTCCATGTTAAAAACGTCTAGGTAATTGATAAGGATTTTCTCAAGGGGTTCTCGAAGTTCTGGATCAATATGTTTGGTACGTATTACTTGTGCAAATCTATTAATTTGTCTTAGTTTATCCGGTTTTTCTATTTCATTTGTAATATGACAGATTTGCTTACCAGTGTTGATAAAACATATTGGTGTGGACTTTCCTTTAATGTATTGAATTGAGATTAGAGTTTTACCTTATCCTATCTTGTTGTTGCTGTTCTGGAAGGCTAATACAATTTCGTCTAGGATTAGTTTGTCGTTAGTGACGTTATATTGATATTTTGTAATGAATGGCAGTCCGATTATTCCATCTTCGATTAGGGGAAAGTTGTCAAGGACTACGTGGAATTGGTGATTCTTCTTAAGCATGGTTAGATTGTAAATTTTGTCGCTGGTGTGTTTGTCGTTTTCCATCAGGAAACTCTTTGGGCTAGAGGTTTGGACGTTTAGTGAAGCTTTTTCTTTTATAAGGTTTATTCCTGCTCAGGTATCAATGAGAAATTTGGCTTTTCCTCCGTTTCTTCGTTGCAATACGATTGATAATAATCTTCCGGTAGTGGTGCAGTTGACTCGGTACGTATCTTCTGGATTCTCCATTTTATTTTACTCGAGGTGGGAGCTTTCCTTGGTTGGCGAATGGAAAATTTCGAGAGTAACAGATCTTGGCGGTGTGTCCGATTCGTGAACACTTGGAACATTTTAGTTTCATACAGTCACCTGATGGTTGGCTAAAAGCTCGTGATGGTGGATCGGTGGCATTTCGTTTAGATATGGGCGTAGTGCTAGATTGATTCTTTGGGTGATTGGCAATACGATTTGCTTCTCGTAACCATTCAAGGCGAGGTTCAGGATTTTCGGATCGCTAGCTACTACTATCTGTCCTATTTCGTATCGTAAATTGAGCAAATATGTCTTTAGTCTTTAGCTTCGTATTCTTCGATATCTATAGCTACGCGTCGTTCAGTCGGCGTGCGGTTTTCGTTTTGAACTGTGTAATTTAATTCGTTTAGCCGTTGTCGGAATCTAGAGTCGAAAGATTGTACGCTTCCTGTTATTCCTTGTTTTAAATTTTTCAATTTATCCCTGCAATTGCTAACAGTGGTTGGAGCTGACACGTGTTGTCTTAAACATGAATATAAGTCTTCAAACGAGTTAATCTTCAGATTTCGTATGTTTGTTTTCGCGTTGTCGGTTATCTTTTCGATGAGTATAAGATCTAATAGTAAGTTTCTAGCACTTACCTTGCACCTGACTCTTGCTTTGCGGACTGATAGGATAAAGTCTTACACTTACGTTGTCTCGATCCCATAGTGTCACAACAGTACGTGTGGCCTTTCCCGGTTGGAGGCCTTCTTCTTCGCCGAAGTCGTTTCTTGATCTAATTGCGACGTGACTAGTTCGTGGTCTTCGTAAAGCGTGTGGTCCGTCAGTTTCGTCATCTGTTACGTTATCGACACCGATTTTTAAATGGGTGCTCATCCATGGCTGGTAGGTTTCATGGTTTTTGAAATACTACGTGTTTCTTTACCGCGGTTTCTATCACTAGTTTCCATAAATTCTTTTATATTGTTAATGTTTTGATCCGTGCTATTTCTAAAGCTTTTAAACTCGTGAGTTAGGCTTTGAAATTGTTCAATCAAAGTAGCAATTAGTTCGTTTTGTTTAGTGGTATTCTTGTCAGTTGGATTCATGTTAAGAGATACGATACTTTCAGCAGAAGAAGAATCACTATCTTCGGAACGTATTTCGGGTCTACAGTTTCGATTGTGGCGGCACTCGACGACGAAACTTTCCGACAGTTTCGTGACACAAACCATAATATTACCGAAGCGTAAGGCCGACATGCCTAATGAACCATCGATATCCCTACGGTCCTTCCGCCTAATATTTGGAAGAAAGCGGCAACGGTCGAGGACGTCTAACGAACGCGTGTGTAGTGGGGATATGGAGAGGCAACGAAAGGAAGGAATCTGTTCAAAGATTCATTCGAGTTTGAACAGCGAAGTGCGAAGGGTCGAGCTTTAACAGTGACGACAAAAGACAAAAACCTATACACCAGCAGTAGCACTACCATCACGACGCAGTATCCACCTCAATAGTAAAATTTATTGTACGAATCTAATAGAGTGACGGTTCAGAGTATTATAATAAAAAACGTATCGAGCGCTAATTTGAGGCGGTTTTTATACTGAGGTTTTAGTTCCTCCGAAGAGGTTATCGTCGGGTGTATATCAGAGGCGGCTATTCCGTTACTATCTGGTTATCGTTTCGATAAGTGTGGCATGCAGGATGTTTTATCTACCCTATAACTGCTTCTCAGCGTGTGACATTTCCGAGCGTGTGACATTAGTGCATCCGATTCCAGGTGGGCCTGTCAGCGTCGCGATAGACGTATTTCGCATCGAAGCGATAGGGGGAAGTCTGTGGACCATCAAACTCTCGCCGCCGCACAAGAAAACGACATCAGGTTATGCGATATCGTTAAGTCCGGTACATTCGCGTTACAATTAGAGAAGATACGTTTTACTGATTGCGACGTAGAAATATATTGCGATATATCAGTGAGTTACAATATGTTTAGGTATCATTAAATGGTAATATTCTCGCTGAATAAATATAAGTGGAATAATTGGAGAATATAATGCTAAATGTGAGAGAAACAAGAAGTGTAACACTCGATAATCGTGGCGTGATAAGTCATAGGTGAACAATAACAACATAACGACAAGCAATAAATTATTGAATTAAAATATGAAGAGGAGTTGGTAAAGTGAAATATCTGTAGAAAATGCAATTACGAATCTCAATTTAAATAATAAAACTTTTAAGTATAAGCATCGAATTAAGTTTTTAAAAGAAAATAAAATTAGAATTGAATTAGATGAAGCCAGAATTAAATAACATATATAATAAAGTGTGACAATATAATGGAGGAGTATTCTACGTAATATAATTGAAGAACTATACAAATATAAAGTTTTAAAAAGAAATTTATTTTCAGTCTTAAGTAATTTAATTACAATAGCTCAGGTGTTACGACCGTTCGCGGAGAGACGCGATCGCGAGGAAAGCGCGTCAGCGAGAGGCGCAAATTCTCGCTACGATTCGGATAATCGACGCCGCGAATTAGTCGTTCTCCTGTTTCGGTTAAGATAACAGAGATGATTCAATGAACTTAACACTGTATTAGCAGAGTTAATATTAACTTGTATATTTTACAATATCCAACATTATAATGGAAACATCACAAATTATTGAGCGATGTGTACAATCAATGTGTTACAGAAATTCGACCCGACTATGACATTTCTCGATGAATTCGTTAGACTACGCAATTTTAGTTTTACCGATCAGACCTCTCGATGTGTACTGTTAGAATCTTCAAAAAGAACTGATTGCCCTTCGATCTTTGCTTTGTCTTCTCTGGGAGATGACCCCCACTACGCTCGGGTCGCGCCATCGTTCGCGACACGTATGATCACGTGTCACCTTCTTTGTATAGATAAAGTAACGGGCCGAAATCGACGTTTCATGTAACATTAGGGTAAATATGTTTGGAACTATAATGACTCATCAGGTAAAGTCAGTTTATGGTGGAAAACAGAGGAAGAATTAAAGAGAAAAGGTAATAATAATATGTGAATGGTAGTATACATCGTTGATTTTGAAACCTAAAAAGGAAAGGAAATTAGTAGAAAACAGTAGATAATTTCAAAAGTAATAAATTAATGTATATAACATATTAGGAAATATTTAATATGCGTGAGTATGTTGTTGTAGATAATTGGAAAGACGTTGGTTGTCCGTATTTATTGATAAGTTATTGTGGCTCCATAACTACAAATTAATTAATTAATTAATTACAAACTAATAAATCAATGATTAGGGCAAGAATTGTTAAGCTAGGTTATATGGGGCAGAATATAGAAAGTCAAAAAATGTAACTAAATAAAGTTTAGCAAAATAAAAAATGAAAGATTCAATACGCCTTTAATAACAGTAATTCATCATGCTAAGACCGTTTATCGTGTTTTGTTTTTGTTTTAGTCTTTTTTTATTTTGCTTTTAACTGAATAACGATAATGGTTTTATATTAATTGACAACACAAGTATTTAATATTGACTTCGAGATGATAATTAATATAATAGATTTAAATGATGTAAGATTATGAAGTATGATAGAGAATATAATTGCACACGATGGAACACAATAGTACACTAACACTAACCTTTAGATTGCTTGACGCGGTTAATACCTGCTGGATTGGCACATGAATATCGGTAGATCGATGAATTGAAGATGGTACATGTGAGTGATAACACTTATTGGGGCACGGTGTGGTTTTGTTGTCGCGAGAGTCAACTGTGGGTTGATGGGATAAGGATAATGCAAATGCAAATGCATATATGCAGTGAAGTGTAGGAAGTAAGTGTAAATAAGATCTTTAATAGTTCGAACGATGTGATGAGACGTACACGTATCACATTAGCGGTTGCCATATTAGTATAGGGCTCCTTCTTTAGGGGCTTTATGATACATGACGGAATGGTGCCATCTACATGTATGAAATGAAGTACCATTCGATATGAAATGGTATGTGTCAATATGGCTAAGTAGGCCATCTGGTGGCGATGGTTAACTAGAAAAGCTTAGTAATCAAGTACGGACGGATATCTATGCAGGATGGCTCAAATTACATATCAGAGGACTGTATGATAAATCGCATAGTTAATTTTATTTATTTATGTTATTTATTTATTTATATTGTGCTTATCATATTAACTTAATTATGTATATTTTAGTGTATTTTATTCATTTTGTTTAACTTATGTAAACTTATTTTATTAATGGGACTATGGCGTTAATATATAGACATGGTTAACAGAAATGAAGTGGAAAATTGGAGGAATTTTAAAAGAAAAGCATGCGGTTGGGATTCATGGGCGTGATGGGATCTCGAGATACTATTTTGACGCGCTGTAAGATAGAACCTAAGCGCAAAGATCGGTTTTAACACAAGTTGCATATAATTCGATTGTATTATGTTGCGTAGTGACGAATAACTGGTGAAGCTATCGAAAGATTCTGAGACTTTTCATTCAAGATAAATTTGAGTAATTTTAAACGAACATAGAAATACAGAAAACAGAACATGGAATACGAACATGGAAATTTTACGATGAACATATTACATACGTTATCTGGAGCTAGTGGTTGATTTTTTTAATAATTCCAACTTAATAATTCCAACGTATGTTCATTTTCATTGTTGTTTTTGATCACAATAGTTAGAAAATTATTTAAATCCTTTCTATTCTTTCGATGCTTGCAATCTTATGGAACACTCATAAAAATTGATTTGTATAAAGCTTAATCTTATTGAACAATATTTGTTATGATATATTATTACATATATTAACGTTATGCAGTGTCAGCGCCCTTCAGTTAAGGTTAAAGATTCAAATAATGCCCCGTCGACACGTTCTCGAGTAATCGTTTCTAACATAACGAGACATATATATATCGGAGATGAAAAGACAGCAGGCCTTCCCTTTGGAATTCTTTGGAAAACTCCCAATACTTCAATCTTTATGAGTTAACCCGATTATAATTGTCCGAGATTTGCGATAATGAGCTTGGGCTCGAGGCGATAACTAGTCGCTGAACGTAGCCGCGGTCACGGGATGAATGTTTTACCTAATCGAGACACTCGACAGTATACATTCCAATGGTTGCTGCCCCGTGGCTCGCCACACACAGACCCTATTCTTCACAGACGGCAAGATGATTACCAGATGTCGATGCATGTCCACACGACATGTTCAGTTAGCCTGAGGACCCGCTATAAATCTTAGGATTTAGTTAACCAAGGTCCTTCAAACGGACAAGCAGTCTATCCTAACAGTCTCTAAATCTACCACCTACTACGGGACGATACGGGAAATCTGCTTTTTTCAGGAACGACGCTTCCTGCTAGCAACTTTCTCTCAAGGGCGGCTAGCATCCCTCTTTAGCCAGCAGTATAAAAATTAACCAATTAACAGCAGACACACCCGATCATAGTTTTCCCCTGTAACACGACTTTGGTGGAGAGGAATATTCTCGTGCGATCTCATCAGCGAGTAAAACGACGTCTTTATGACCTGTGGATACTTCACCTAACAAAGAGTCCGATTTAGACTTTGGAAGAAAGTATATTTGTTATTCCGTTGACCGCGGATTCGTTATTGAACCTAAGATCATTGCCGTTAGCATCTCGAGTATTTAATTACCACGGTTACTTGTCAAATTCTGTAATAAATATCTAGTACTCATAATATCTTCTCTAATACATAACAACGATGTCTAATACAAGTGAAGATTCGTTACATGCCCCTTTTGTGCTTGATGATAGAAGGATAGAATGAAGGATAATGAATACACATTTATCGTCAAGATTGATAAATGAACAAGATGATAGAATGTTAATGATGATGATGAAGCTAGGAATGGAGAAAGAAGAATTAAGGATAGGATTATAGTAGCTACCTGACGTCAGATACGAACAGAACCAGAAAGGGGAAGAAATTGAAGGAGAAAGGAAAGACGCTCTTAAAAAAGGAAGTATTGGGAGTAAAAAGAAAGAACGAGGGAGCGATGGAAGAAGGGTCTTCCGCGGATGAAGGCAGAAGTTCGACGCCATGTCTAATGGATGTTGCAAGACTCGTGAACAGCCTGGAACTACTTATGATAAATATGTAGAGAGTGATGAGGAGGATCAGCGGTACCAGTGAAGATGATCTAACCCTGGAGAAGCTGAAGGCCGATAACATCAAGGAAATAAGGAATGTGAGGAGTTGGATTGACATTAATATTGAAACGAAAAGGGAACGTCATGACAGGAGAACGGTGGCCACTCAGATGATTCCTAAGGAACGAGAGGAGATACACCGTGGTGGCATGTTGGTAGCCGTCTAAACAGAGGTCTGCCAGTCGGCAAAAAGAAAAGAAATATCTCAGCTGGAGGAAAGAAGGACGACTAATAGGAAAAAACCGGGGCAAGAGAAGTTATCATGTGCTGAGGCATGTGATAGGTACATCTGTTCCCTCTGGGGAATGTCGAGAATGAGGGTGAATGGACGGTGGTCGACAGGCGAAGAAGGATCATGAGTGTAGCCGCAAAGACCGGTGAGGAGGCTTACGTCAATAAAGGTGGGAAGGAAGAAAGAAGAGATAGAGTAGCGAGGAGAAGGATGGAAACGATCCCGGTTAAAGCTGGCCAGGACGCAAACTGTATCGAATCTTACAGAGAGGTAGTGGGAGCGAAATATATGCTCACGAAGACAATTGATGTGAGAAAGACCAGGGCTGGGCACATCTTAATAAAAATTAATAATAAGGTATCGGCTAACGAGGTCGCGGCGAAGCTAAAAAGAGTCATGAAGAAGGAAATGAAAATATTACCGCTAGCGAATACGGAGACCTTGCAAACAAAAAATATAAGTGCCATCGCCAACAGGGAGGAGCTGACCGAGGACACAGCCACCGAGGTGGACATCAAGGATGAAAAGTGAATCCAAATAAAGACACTGAGAATGACACCTTAGGGAACTCAGCAAGCGGTGGTGGTAGTACCAGTGAGTAACATTCCATGTGAAAAACCTACCATCAGGATTAGGACTGGACTAACGATGACAACAGCCGGAGTTCTTCCGAATGTCCTCAGATGTTATAGATGCCACATGTTAGGGCATAATGCGGCGAGGTACACGATTTTGAGTCCAGGGAGGGAGCTATGTCGGAGATGTGGCGAGAGGGATCACACTATAAAATCTGCGCAGCGGAGAGAAGAGCGAACCTGAGGCATATCACGGGATTGCTGGCGTGTCCAGCGGTGAAGGATAGGATGAGAGGAGGGAACAGATAAAGATTTTGAGATAAAGATCCTTATCATAAATTTAAGCAGGTATAGTCTGGTGCAAGAGCTGATGTACCAGTATGCCTGCGAAACTAAAGTCGACGTGGTCTTTATCATGAGTTTTATCGACAGCAGGTTTACTGGTACAACGATGACGAAGGCGATGCATCGTTGTGGGCGACGCTATTCAGAGGAAAACATCCGGATAAAAGTACTGTGACAACCAGGAACGGATTAGTGGGCATTAGAGTTAGTGACATGTATTGCATTGAGGGTGTTGTTTCCTCAATGTTAAACTCGAAGAATTTTACAAATACTTAAGTGAAATGGAAACCACCGTCCGGACAAACAAGAGGAGTCATCCCACAATGATCACCAGCAATTTTAACGCGAAGGCTACTGCGTGGAGCGGCCAGAGAACTGATCGCAGGGATATGAATCTAATGAATATATTAGGTAGTACCCATCAACATGAAGAAAAGCTATACGTTCTGTAGAAACGGGAGGACGAGCTTCATCGACGTGATCAGTATGGATAGAGGACTGGCCAAGAAATACGAAAATACCAAAGGTGTGGACAGCGTCGGACCACACGTATGTCCTGCACGATTTTAGAACGAGAAAGACGAGGCGTAACATAAATAATTTTAAGTATACGTCGAAGGATGCCGATTTAAATACAGTTATTTTAAAATTTGATGAGATCTATGATGAAATATTTATGAAAAACACGGATTTAAACGAGGAGGTATATGGGGAGCGATTGCAGTTTACGGTGGAAACCTGATGTACCTCCGAATTAAAGAAGGTTTACCCTTCGACGGGCAAGAAAAATCATAATTATTGGTGGAGCGAGGAGTTGATGAAGTTAAGAAAGGAGGCGATGACGACGAGGGGAGATGAACTCAGAGATCAATGGCGTGTGGAACTGGAGATGCGGCAAAGTGGGTTAAAGAATTGCGAAAAAAAAGAGGGAAATGAGGAAACTGATTCGAGCCAACAAGGAGAAGGGTTGGAAGGAGTTCTGTGCTACGTTGGAAAGGGATCCATGGGGAAGGCCGTACAGGGCTATCATGACGTAGACAAGGTGCGAGCCATTGTCGATGAGCTCTTCTTAATGAGATCGAGGGAAAATATTAGTAGAATTGACGGGAGTATCAGTGTCAGCGAAGGCGAGGGCAATTGCTTGATCACGGAAGGAGCGCTACTAGATGCCGGAGCTGGGATAAACTCGAATAAAGTGGTTGGCGTAGATGGCATACCAGGAACGGTGGTGAAAGAAATTGAAGCTTGAAAAATTAGATACGTGTTGAACAGTGTCATCAACTGAGCACGGAGAAATTCGTTTTTCTTGAAAATGAAGCTTTACACGGAAAGATTTTATTCCATATTTTTCCTTTTATTTTTGCACGTAGTATAACTTCCGTCTATTTACTCGGTAATTAACCCAATTTACATGTTTCAAACAGATTTCCAAGACCAAATTTTCTCGAAAACAAAGCCTATTATTCCTTATATCTTTCTTGTTTTACTACGTACAAAACTGTTTTTCGTTTATTGATGTTATTTGGGCGGACCTTATGTTTCACATATTCTAACATACTGTCTCAGAATCATATCTAGATTTTACACGCACGCCACGAAATATATTGCCGGAAACGTTTATTGCCCAAGAAAAATATAAATTACATATGTGTATTCACAATAAACAATGAATTTCTGCTTGATAATGGTTTTTGCAAAAGTATCATTACGTGACCCAATTACGTGACGCCAATTAGAAGATTGTCAAAACGTAATAAACACAAACCGGAAGTACAAAAACGAAGACTTCTTGAATAAGGGTATCTACCTGGATACCTACAAAACCAACTAGTACCGTCCTCAAGATGGCTGGACGCGTGTGCATCGCTCCCTAAGCATTGATCGATTTCTCGAGGAAGTTAAAGAATTCGGACTTCAGATAGTGGACAGTGAAAAGTAGAAGTGGATAAGGTGGAGATATAAAGTTCTCTGGAGTTTGATGTGGAAAAGCAAAAAAAGTGCGGAAGGAAATAGTTAATGAGGTTAGACACGTGCGGACGCCATACTTGGACGCGCAACAGAAGCGCCGCCGCACGGGCTACTCAAGGAACTATTCAGTCGTTGCCATATTGGCACGAGCGCCGGAGACGCCGCCGCACGAGCTCCACATGGAACTACGTACGCCATACAGATGCCCGCCATCGGCGGTCGTTAAACAAAACAGTTATAGGCACGACCGGTAACTGACCTCCTAAGCCGCCGTTATGCCTTTTGGTCTAGTTCAAAAAAGCAATACGCCGCTGGACTTTGATTTAGTGCGGACTTTGACTCAGTGCGGACTTTGACTCAGTGCGGACTTAGACTCAGTGCGGGTGCGAAAGGCGTTACGCCGCCAGACTTAGTAACTCGCGGTAAAGTGCTATATTTGAGATGCCATCGCAAGGGAACACACCGCCAGCTGCGAAAACTAGAGTGGTCCTAAAGCCACTTAAAATACAGAAAACCGAAAAAGGGGCGGAGAGCACAACCCCCAAAACACCGGAGAGGGTAAACCCCAGCCCAAGGAAGGAGAAAGAGGATTCACCGCAAGGTGAAAAGCGTCCTGTTCCTGAATTGAAGGAACAGGCGGGTGAAATTGAGAAGAAGATCCTGGCGTTCTGCCTCGACCCGGCCAGGAAAATTAACAAAGAGCACACCGCGACGATCATGCGGTGTTTTAAGGACATGCGTGGCATCGTGGAAGAGCTTCTACTCCACAACAGCTACCTCTCTGGAAGGCTGGAGCAAAGCGCGAGCACCAAGAACAACGAAGCGGTGCTTATGTCCGCTGTCAACAAGTCGCTTCAAGTAAGCAAACGACTGGAGACAGCGGTTAAGAAAACGGTCCACCCAACATCCAAGCAGCCCTCGTATGCGGAAAAAGTCAAAATGACGAGCAAGAGAGCCGAGCAAGTTTCGGTCAAACCACCGAGGAACGTGGTTATAATTCGGCCGGAAAGCGAGGAAGGTGAAATTAAAATCAGCGAGGAAGCTCTGGATGCAGTCTTCACCCTGGTAAATCCTCGCAAAAAGGGTATCCAGGTCACCGCGGTGAGGAAAATAAGTGGGAATGGTCTCGCCGTGGAAACGACCAAACCCGAGAGTCTCAAAGCATTTATAGAGAATGAAAAATTGAAAGAGGCTGGATTAAAAACGAGCACGCCGCAACGAAGGCAACCGAGGATGATCATCTACGACGTTCCGAGAAGCATCCCGGAGAACGAGATTCTGGCCTGCATGAGGAAACAAAATCAGGACAGACTCACGAAGGAGGACATCAAGACCATCAAATTCCGTTTTAGAACGGGACGAAAGGACAATGAGGAGACCAACTGGGTAATCGAAGTACCCCCCCAGGTAAGAGACAAACTTCTTACGGGTAGAGTTTTCATTTCTTGGAACGCGTGTAGAGTAAAAGATTTTATAGCGGTAAGTCGTTGCTACAAATGCCAAGGATACGGGTATATGGCAAAGTACTGCCGTGTAAACCACGATATCTGCGCACACTGCGCGGAAAGCGGCCACAGCACGAAAGAGTGCTCAACCAAAGAGAACCTCCCCAGCTGCGTCAATTGCAGAAAAGCTGGGGAAAAGGGCGATCACGCAGCCTCCAACGTGAACTGCCCGATGTACAAAAAAGCCCTGGAACAAATTATCCAAAAAACAGTTTATGAATAAAATGGCCAGCACAGAGAGAGACGGACTCGGGACTAAAAGGGGAATAAGAATTCTGCAATACAATATGCAGAGATCAAAAATTGTCCCCTATGAAATCAGAACACAGTTGAAAGCTGACGGCGATGAAATCCTGCTAATGCAGGAGCCATACAGCATAGAAGGGAGGATAGCCGGACTTGGCACAGGAATCGCGATCGCCTGCACAGGCTCGAAGCACAACCCACCATTGACAGTAATAGGAATCCAAAGTAGAACCTTGATATCGCTCGAGATTGCCGGCCTATGCACAACGCATTATGCGTGTATGCGTCCAGATCAGCGACGGTGTGATGGACATCTACTTGATCAGCCAATACTTTCCGCCGACCGAGAACATCCAGGTCGGCATTAAACAATTGGAGAAGGTACTGAGGTGCTTAAAAGGGAAGAGACTCATCGTCAGAATAGACGCCAACGCCAAATCGCCGTTATGGTGTAGCAGGTGCTCCGACGACAGAGGAGAAGCCTTGGAGGCCGTCATTATGCAGTACGGCCTCTACGTCCTCAACCAACCTGGACAGGCTTACACGTTCGAAACAACCAGAGGGCGATCGAACATAGACGTAACTATGGCGAGTCCGGAGATCCTACCGTTCGTCGAACAATGGAGAGTTCGCGAGCAAGGAACCTCCATCGACCACAGAGTACTGGA
>CM026176.1:8118658-8237731 GCA_014825975.1 Bombus haemorrhoidalis
CTACGAGGTGCCGCGGCCGGTAGGCGAAATAGTTCAAACTGCAAGGGACATCTGGCAAGAGCGCTGGCGAACCTCGCAGAAGGGCAGAGTGACCTTCGACTACTTCGGCGACGTCAGTATTAGACTCAGGCAACGCTGGGTGGAACCTGACCACTACACGACTCAGTTCCTCAGTGGTCACGGGGACTTCAACGCTAAGCTGAAGACGTTCCAACTGAGCGAGGTGGACACGTGCGATTGCGGCGCAATTGAGACCCCTCAGCACGTTCTGGAAGAGTGCCAGATCTATGGCAACGAAAGACGGACGCTACGGAACGCTTTGAGCGAACTAGAACTGGACTGGCCGGTGGAGAAACGGGGGTTTATCTCCAAGGAAGTATATCCCCACTTTCATCAATTTGCGAGAAGCGTTCTTCTGCAAAAAGAAGAAAGAAGGAAATCGAGCCTGCTAGAAACGAGGGGTCCGCCGCAACAAGGCAGACCGCCAGAAAGTAGATCGCCGCAAGCAGAGGCACAGGCCACCCATCCCGCGAGGAGAAGCGCGAGAATAGCGCGAGCATAAGGAAAAAAATAAGCTACGTAGAGGAGACACAAACCGAACCACAAGCACAAACGAAGACACAGCAAAAACCGTTACCAGCAACGGTGATGACACAAAGAAGGAATGACAATAGAGCCGTGCAGATAACGGAGAAAAACGAAGTAATCAGCAAGCCAGTTACCAAAGGATGTCCGGTTGGATGTCACCAAAGGGATCGGTATTAGGCCCAAGCTTCTGGAACTTGATATTCGATGACCTGCTGAACGAACTGGTGACAAGCACGGAGTGCGAACCAATCGCGTACGCAGATGACATTTTGATCCTAATCGCTCCAACTGGTGCGCTAGGAAAAAATTAACGCTATCTGCGGAGAAGACCGAAATGCTCCTCCTGAAAGGGAAGCTGGACGTGGAGAGACCACCGGTAATTAGAATCAATGGAAAGAGCATCCGGATGCGGCAGGAAATCAAGTACCTCGGAGTGCATTTCGAGACGGGTCTAAAAATATATAGACATCTTCAAGAAACCGCCAAGAAATGCAGAAACCTCATGAACAGTCTCGCCAAGGTGGCCAAAGCGAAATGGGGACTCGGACACACAGCCATGCGTATCCTTTACAAGGGGCTGTTCGAACCGATAACCACGTATGCCGCGGCCGGTTGATGCGATATGTTAAACGGGAGAAGCAGGAGAATCCTGCTAAAATCACAAAGGTTGGCGTTGTTACAGGTAACGAAAGCCTATAGAACGAGGTCAACAGAGGCCCTGCAAGACATCGCAGGAGTCATGCCCATCGACATATTGATCGAAATAAGGACAAAGACACATAAGAAGAAGAGAGGCTACGAGGTGCCGCAGACGGTAGGCGAAATAATCCAAATTGCAAGAGACACCTGGCAAGAGCGCTGGCGAACTTCGCAGAAGGGCAGAATGACCTTCGACTACTTCGGCGACGTCCGTGACAGACTCAGACAACGCTGGATGGAACCGGACCATTACACGACTCAGTTCCTCAGCGGTCACGGGGACTTCAACGCCAAGCTGAAGACCTTTCAACTGAGTGAGGTGGACACGTGCGATTGCGGCGCAATTGAGACCCCTCAGCACATTCTAGAGGAATGCCAGATCTACGGCAACGAAAGACGGACACTCCTGAACGCCATCAGCGAACTGGAATTGAACTGGCCGGTAGAACAGTGGGAGTTCATCACCAAAGATGTATACCCCCACTTGTACCAATTCGCAAGAAGCGTCCTGCAGTCAAAAGAGGAAAAGAGGAAGTCAACTCTGCAAGAAACGAGGGGTTCGTCACAGCAAGGCAGACCACCAGAAAGAAGGATGGCACAAACAGGGATGCAGGGAAGCCAGCCCCCAAGAAGAAGCGTGAGGATTGCGTGTTAAACAGCGGAATGGAAAAGAAACACAAGTAACCAGCACAATCAAAGACAAAGAAGATCAACCATAAACCAGCAATGGAGAAGAAACAAACAAAGGAGCAACAAAGCACATTGGACTAACAAAGGACAACAAACAAAAAGGACCAGCCAAATGGTATCGCCGAGAACAAAGGCGCAAGGCAAACACAAGCGTGTGATCGAGGAGATTACCTGCGAGGGCACTGTGACGGTGCAGGGTTAACAGCTAGAAAGTCAACCTGCTGGAACAGAGCCTAGCGCTGGTAGCTCCGCCTCCCCGTGGCCCCCGCTGGTAACGGTATGGCGTGATGCACGCATCGATGGCTAAGTGAGTTGCCGCCCGAAAGGGCAGGTTCAACTTGTCCGACGACCCGCAAGGAGAGGGCAGGGTTTTTCCAAGTCGCGCGCAGATCATCTAGCGCGTCGTTCCCTGAGCGGGGCGCTGGAAAGTGGGTGAAAGTTAAATAAGCGATGCCAGTATGAGTTCACACTCCAGGAATGGCGCGGTCGATCAAGGTCGAACCTTTACGCTCACATTACTTGTCCCTAAATAAATTGCGATAGCCCCTAAGAGTGTTGACGCAATGTGATGTGTCTGTCCAGTGCTTTGAATGTCAACATGAAGAAATTCAAAGTAGTGCGGACAAACTGCAGGAGTAACTATGACTTTCTTAAGGGTGTAAGCAATACGCTGCTGGACTTAGTCGCACCCTTAGTCGATTATGCGCACCCTGCCGTAAGAAACGAGAAAAGAAATACAGGAAATACAAGAATTTGGACTGCAGAAGAGGTTAACCTCCTGAAAAAGATGAGTAACATCTTAAGTTAAAGATTATGGACATCCAAATATTGAAATAAGCAAAATCCTTACTACAGGAACAGTCGAGCAGATAAAGAGCAAAAGGAAAAGGATTGAGATTACTAGTAACGATGAGAGCTCCCAGGAGGTCGCCTAAGAAATAGAGGGAGGATGCGATCCCGTTAACTCAGGCAATGCGCCGATGGGTAACGTCAATAATGAGCTAGAAAGGGAATCAATTGACGAATGGTGGCGCAACCTGAGAAAGGAAATACAAAATACTTCCTAAAAGTACTACCAAAGTACTATCCTCCAGCCTACCAAGAATTATACAATGAACTTAAGTGTGTGGGACAAATTTAATGAAAACAAATTGATTTTAGCGGCTAAAATTGACAAATTTGTCGGCTTGTCGCTATTGAGAGCGTTAATGAGCAAAACGAATGAGTGTGGCAGGCCCCAAACTCAAAACAAAAGTGTTAAGAGTAATAAAAGATGGAATAATGGAAACACAAATAGCAAGTATGATCGAAATAAAAGGCGTAGATTTTTATACACACGTTATCAAGACTTACATAAGGAATGTCCGAAGAAGTTAGCCGACGTTGTAATAAACGACGATTTGGCTTACTAGGCACCAGCCAGACAACCTGCTGAGGCAAAAGAAGTGGAAGAATTATACAAAAATTTATGGGGAAAAACGGATAGTCGCTGAGGAAATTAGTGAGCGGATTAAGAAAACAGGAAATAAAACAGCCGCAGGTCCGGACGGCTTGGAAAAGAAACATCCATTAAAGCCGGGCCTGCCCAAAGTACTAGCTCTATTATTTAACATCATATGTTATTCCGCTCACTATCCGGAGAGTTGAAGAGAGATTAAGGCTACATTAATTCCTAAGCCTAATAAAGACACAAGTAAGGCCGACAACTGGCGGTCAATTACAATAGATCCTATTCTTGCGAGAATCTTCTCTTCAACTCTCGACAGGAGAATTAGACGGTGCATCGTTTAAAACACACGACAAAAAGGCTTTGCATCCGAAAACCGATGCAAAATAAACGTTGAGCTTTTAAATGCAGCCCTAGAATACAGTATTGTCTACTATTGTGTAGACATCTCCAAAGCGTTCGATACCGTGCCCAACTCAGCGATTATACCATGTCTGGCTAGGAAAGAAATGTCGCCCCCATTAACCGATTTGATAAACAATATGTATAGAAATAGTAAAACAACGATCAAAATCAAAAACGGAATTGGGGTCGAGATCGAATTCCTCAGAGGAGTTAAGCAAGGCGACCCCCTATCACCATTGCTATTCAACCTGTGCTTGGAACAGCTGCTGGAAGCGGTAGAAGAATCCGCTGAGGGGATAAAAATCAATAAAAATAATAAAATCCCCATATTGGCCTTTGCCGACGACATTGTCTTACTTGGCGAAGACAAAAGAAAAGCTCAAAACCAGCTATCCATAGTCCAAGATTACGTGAAGGGCCTAGGCATGAGTCTCTCTGGAGACAAAAGCCAAACGGATCAAAGATGGTCTTAAAGAAGGACACCTGATATTTGAGAAACCCAGAGATAACTATGGATAATAAGAAAATACCTGACATCGCTCCCGAAAAGGCCTTCAGATACCTTGGTGCAAAAATAGGGCCATGGAAAGGCTTGAGATGTGGAATTATCGTACCAGAAATACTAAGCATGATAAAGAAAGAAGAACTAAGAAGTTGTCGCTTAAACCAGGCCAAAAGATAGAGCTTCTCCAAAAATATATATTCCCTCACAATATCTCTAACCTACTCACAATGAAATCGAATGAAGACGGATGAAACAACTTATTTGACTTATTTATTTATTTAACTAATTTATTTATTATTTATTGAACTAGTCAACTTTTAACTGTTGACTAAATTTATGTATATAATTTATGTATATAATTTATGTATAATTGTATCGTATGAGACGTTTGCTTTATTACTGACTATGTCAATTTCAAAGGAAACTTAAGTTTAAAATCCCTACGAGGGGATACCTCGGAAGTATCACAGGATTAGTCCGTAAGCAATATGCTGCTATTTAACGGTCGTGTTGTGGGTCTCTTGGGGAGTTATGGTTGCTTGGAAACAAGGGAGAACTTGGTCTCACCTGCTCAAGTCACACTCCTACCTCCCAGTGGTACCGCCGGTAACATGTACACCACGTCAGAATGGGCGATTTTGTCCCCTGGGCGCGGTGTCCATGGCAAAATGGAGTGTGATGCCGAAAGAGCGGAAGACAAAAATAACTAAATTAATAGTCAGCTTGCCGAACAACGAGAATTACAGTGAAGAAGGGATAACAACAACTGGTTAAGAAGGAATCCGTTCCTTTCGATGGATATTATTGACGACATGGCTGAAATGAACATGAGATGAACACGATTGTAACAATTGCGTTGGGGTTAGGTTGGGGTTAGTAGGAACAGAAAATTAAAAATTTGTCAAGATTAGCAAAGAAAATCAAGCCTCGGTCCCGGAAGCGCTGTGGCAGATCTATCCGCTTTGGAGGAATCCATATTTGACGAATCAGGCACGGTCATGATTTGAAAAATTATGGTACCATTAATGGAGGATAAGGTTGCTTGTCCGATCTGCGAAAAAAGGGAAGCCCACCTATGATGTTGGGGGACCTGCACAAACATCTTAGTTTGCATCATGTGGATATCCCCATTCAATGGGGATATATAAGTTGTGGTAGGAGCTTCCCAATGCTCCATGCGGCGAGATGCCATACACCAAAATGTAGCAGCCTCACGCAATGTCGTGAAGGTCAATTTGGACGCGAATCTTGCCCCGTGAGCTTCGGATCCCGACGCATGAGCGGCATACGTACTCTGCCATCAGAAATATTAATAGAAGGGGAACGACGGACACTTCAAATCAAGAATGTAATAATAGATTATGGTCAGTAGAAGAGATCACTCTCATGAGGGAGCTTGACCAAAGGTATAAGAACTATAAATACTCAACGTTGAAATAAATAAGTATTTAACCAGCAAGGCGGTCGAGCAAATTAGAAATAAGAGAAAAGGCCTAGGAGCTAGTAACGAACATATGAGTCCTCTGGAGAGTGTCTAGGAGATTGGGGGCGAGTGTGATCTCGCTGACCCAGGCCTTGTCGGTGTTTCGAGTGGCGTTCGAGGCTCAACCTCACGGTCATCCAGTAACTGGGCAAACGACGAGAGGAGGGTGGGTCCTGGGGCCCCCTCTCGTTCGAAAAATACGACCGAGGGCCACAGCTACGAAGATCGAGTTCGAAATTGGAGGATGCAAAGAAACGTGCAGGAGAATAATTAAAAAAGGGGCATAGGTTCCTCCCCCGAAGAAGATGCGAAGCTTCTAGAATTTAGTAGCGATATTCGGGAGGTGATGGAGAAAAATTAATTCGGAAGCCTAGTAGTAAATGACGAAAGGATACCGCTAAGAATTGTCTCTGTCACGTCAAGGAGGGATACTTGGTTCCGGTGATAAAAAAAACTAGCGGAGTGGAGCGCGACTCCCTTGTAACGTGGTCGAGTTTAGCCGGGAAACCGGCTAGTGAAACTGTCGAAGAAGTGGTCAGCCCATCCGAAGTTGAGGCTTCCGTATTGGACAGTAGCTGCTACAGTACTCCGATCGCAAGCAGAACTAAGCGTTCGAGGGAACCACTCATCAAAGCGCTGAAGAAGCAAAGCAGCATAACTAGAGCGGAGCAGAACAGAGAAGACTATGTGATAGTCAGGCCCAGCAAATGGGAAGAGATGAGAAACCTCATGATTGAGATCTGTAGTGATGTCGGTTGCCGCGAATCGACTTTTTGTAAATTCCAAAAAGGATCAGAGAATTGGCCGTTTCGATGAAAAATAAATCGGAGAGTTTTTGGGAGAAGCTGACGTCAATATCAAATAAGGGACGTAAAGGTAGGAGACAGATAGAAAACCCGTAGAGGTTAATGTTTCCACGCAAACTTCCCCTCCAACGGTCGAGGTTGGGAAAAGGAACGGGGACTGAAGAAACAAGGTGCCTGCTGAACAGAGTAATAAAAGAAAAACCGTGTCGCCGCTCGAGGATAGGAAGGTTGACAGGATGAAGAAGGCGATGAGATCTCGTGCGCGATGGTTTGTAAGGAGAGAAAAACGGCGAAGATGACCCTAGGGTAGAAAAACCTATGATTCTGGAGGCGAATGGATCGTCCAGATGAAAAGGAAAGAAAGAAGAGAGAGGAGTAACAGCGAGGAAAGGAGGCCACCGACTAACGAAGGCCGGAGGGAAAGATTGCCTAGAACTCGAAACAGACCTGAGGCCCTCTTGATGAAAGTCCGAGAGGGTGAGGAATGGTTTCAGACGTATAAGGAGCTTATGGTAACGAAGGAGGCGTTGTGAGAGAGCACGGGCGTCAGACGGACGAGGAGCGGGGATATCCTCGTGGCACTGAAAGCGGGAGTTAAAGGGGCTGACATTGTCCTGAAGATAAAAGAAATAACAGGGGACAAAGTCCTTGTTTGCCCCCTTCAGAGTAGGACATTGGTGGAGATTAGGTACACCGACCCGCTAGTAAGTAGGGAGAACCAAAGATTTATTAATAGGAGTAAGCTCGCGCAGGACCTGATGCAGTAGTTTGCTTGGGAGCGTCAGGTTGACGTTGTGATCATCTCAGAACCTAATCAACAGCTCCCCTTCTGGTATAACGGATCGAAAACGGATGTAAAATAAATATAGAACTATTCAACGCTGCCTTAAATTATAGCAAAAGGAACAACGGAGGGACGGGGTATTCAAGATAGTAGATATTTCCAAAGCATTTGACACGGCGCCCCATTCGGCGATAAAACCTTACCTAGCGAGGAAAGGTGTTCTAATCCCTATCATTGAAATTATACCCGAAATGTATAAGAACTGCACAACAACTATCAGAACCAGATACAATATAGGAGTTGAGATTGAAACCCTTAGGAAAATCAAGCAGGATGACCCTTTCTCACCGCTGCTATTTAATTTATGCCTAGAGCCGCTGTTGGATGAAATAAAGGAGAAAACCAGTGGCATAAATATAAACGATGTAAGGAAAGTTCCAATCCTGATTTTCGCTGACGATATCGTTTTACTTGGTGAAGACGAAAGGGAGGCACAATATCAGGAGGATACGCTCCATAAATACCTGAAAAGCCTGGGTATGACTATCTCCGGGGAGAAGAGTTAAACGTTCCAGGTGGTCACCAATAGGGACACCAGGTTCGACCCAGAAATAATGCTTGAGAATGATCGAATACCAACAATTGATTCGGAAAAGGCCTTCAGATATTTATCCAAAATGGGACATTGGAAGGGTATTCATAGGATAATAATATCGGAAATTCTGAGCGTTGTGTACTAGTAGAAGAGTCACAAAGTTCTCTCTGAGGCAATGCTAGAAGATGTAATTAATTGTGAATTACATCTTCCCTCGCTACGTTTATAATCTGTTGATCAATCCACCAAGAGACGGTGTCTGGAAACTATTGAACAGCGAATTTAGGCAAGAAATTAGGGTCATTCTATAAACGACATCAAAGACAAAAGGCTAAAGAAAATAGCGAACTTCTTAAGGATCAATAGGCCAGCCACTTCTGAGGACATTGAGAAAGCGAGAAAGAGGTTAAAGACAGAACACATAAGGCAGTGGTCCGAATTGAGGAGCTAGGGCCAAGGTGTTCAAGACTTTCAAAACAAATATCGGCAACGTGTGGCTGAAGGAGTATAATCTGCTCAAGCTATCGAGATTCATAGATGCAATAAGACTGAGAATAAACACCTTTAGTACAAAGAAAAAACATATTGGCACGGACCGACAAAAGAATAGACGTAGCTTGCAGGAAGTGTTACGCTCAACTAGAAATTCCAGGACACATCTTAGGGTTGTGCCAATACACCAAAGGTCTAATAATTAAAAGACATGATGAGACAAAATCTCTCGTGGCGAAAAAAATAAGCATTAGCAATGAAGTATTTGTCAAGCTTACGATAAAGCTAGGAGTTAATCTGTATAAACCGGACCTCTTAGTAAAAAACCAGAAACGGATTCTCGTGATCACCGTCCACTACGAGAACAGAGATTACTTCCTTAAGGCGGAGAAGGAAAAGGTCGAAAAGTACTTTCTATGCCTAAACTACCTAATGGCTAAATACAATATGACCGATGGAAGCATTTTACCCGTGGTCTTGGGCAGTAGAGGGGCTCTAACGCCAAAAATCATTGAAATTTTAAGGGAATTTGGCATCACGAAAAATGAAATGAAAACGATTGTTATGAATGTTTCAAGAAGCTCCATAGAGATTTTCAATGAAATTTTAGATGGATGAGAAAAATATTATTATTTATTTATTTATTTACTTATTTATTTATTTATGTATCATTAACTTGACCTGGCCAGAAGGAAAGTGGGAGTACAAAAGACGTATACCCTCACTTCCGCCAGTATGCAAGGAGCGTTCTGCATGCAAAAGAGCAGAAGAAAAGGAGAGCCTTGCAAGAAATAGGGGGTTTATTGCAACAGGGGCGGCCTCCAGAAAGAAAATGTACCGAGTGCACAAACAAGCCAGCTTCCGATGTGAAGTGTCAGGTTAGTGCAACGTGAACCTGAACGGAGCTGAGGGGAACCGATTCGAACAGACAATAGTAGAAAAAGTAATGATTAAAGGACGAATCACAGTGAGGAAATAAATAAACCAAACAGACACAAACAAACAGTACAACGAATTGGAAAAAATACGACAAAAAAACAGTATAAAACAGAGAAAACAACAATAAAAAGAAACCAAGGCGCAGAACAAAACGCAAAACGTGTGAGTCGGAGAAGAAACCTGCGACCGTCGGTGCAGGCGCTATCCACTCAAACGGGTGCCGAGACGGTGTAGGGATAATCAACTAGAGAGCAAACCTGCTGCGAGCAAGCTATATGCTGACAGCTGCGCCTTCTGGTGGCCCCTGATGGTAACAGCGCGACGCGATGCACGCATTCTCGACAAGGATGGGATATTACGAGTCGGGGGACGACACAGTAACTCACTCCGATGCCTTTCAATCAAAAATATCCGATAATTTTACAGAAATCGTCAGTAACGGCGTTCATTATCGAACAGGAACATCGAACTAATCTCCATTCAAGGACACAGGTCACACTGTACGCGATTAGGTAACACTACTGGCCTGTCGACGGCCGTGGCCAATTATGGCGCACTATCGACAATTGCGTCCGTTGTTGCCGAGCCAACCCACCACTAGTAGAGTAACGGATGCGAAATTTATCAGAAGCGCGTATTATCGGTCCCGGAAGCGCTGTGACGGATTTATTCGCTTTGGAGAGGACCATGGTTGACAACACGACTTTATCCATGGACAAGAGTGTAAAAATGATAGTACCGTTAATGAGGGACAAGGTTGCTTGTCCGGCCTGCGAGAAAAGGGAAGTACACCTTTTCTTTATGACCTTAGCAGATTTGGACAGGCACCTCAGATTTCATCGTATGGATATTCAATGGGGATATTTGTATTGCAAAAGGAGTTTTCCAAAGCTACATGGGACCAGGTGCCACCTACCAAAGTGTAGTTGCACAAGTTCGAGAAAAGGGGGAGCATATAAATGAAGCTTGCCCCATGAGCTTTGGAACTCAAAAAGGGTTATCCACGCATGAACGGCATGCGCACCCTGCCATAAGAAACGAGAAAAGAGGGGAAGCGGAGTCCCCAAATACAAGAATTTGGACTGTAGAAGAGGTTAACCTCCTGAAGGAACTCGATAAATTATACAAAGATTATAGACATCCTAATATTGAAATCCTCACTACTAAAACTGTTGAGCAGATAAAGAACAAAAGGAAAAAGATTAAAACTAGTAGTGAGGATGAGAGCTCCCAGGAGGTTGCCCAGGAGATAGAGGGATAGAGGAGATAGAGGGGTGCGATCCCGTTAACTCAAGCAATGCGCTGATAGATAACGTCAATGATGAGCTAGTTAGGGAATCGATTGACGAATGGCGATGCAACCTGAGAAAGGATATAGAAAGTACTTCCGAGGTCCCCCAGCCCACACAAAAATTATATAATGAACTTAAAAGTGTGTAGGACAAATTTAACGAAAATAAATTGACTTTAGCGGCCAAAATTGATAAATTTGTCGGCACGTTTCTATTTAGAGCGTTAATGAGCGACACGAATGAGGGTGGCAGGCCCCTAACTCAAAATAAAAATGTTAAGAATAATAAAAGATGGAACAATGGAACTATTGCAGCCCATTATAGTATAAATTAATATAGATCAAGGACAGAAAGGATCTTAATCGCCGAAAGATTAAGGTTTCCGTAGCCATATTCATATGTCTGATAACCAAAGCTACCCATATCGAGCAAGTCAGCAATCTCACAACCGGCGCCTTCATTGCCACCTTACGCCGATTCATTTCACGGCGAGGTCATTGTGCGACAATTCACTCGGACAATGAAAATGAAATATTCAATACAGCGTATTTCAACTGCTGTTAGCTATATCTAGACAATTCTGTGCGCACTATACTCCTCATTTGCTGCCACATATAGCGCACATCAGTCGGCTTACCATATATCAGTCAAATCCAATATAATTGCAGTTTTGTATATTTAGGCCGAAATATTGAATACAACGTATCTCCGCTGCTATTCGAGATACGTGGACAAATCTAAGAGCGTTATACTCCTCATTTGCTGCCGCATAGAGCGAACATCAGTTGGCTTGCGCTATGTCAACTCTGTTCCCTCTCAAATCCAATGTAATTGCAGTTTTGCATATTTAGACTAAAATATTCAATTCAACATATCTCCGCTGCTATATGTCGACAATTCGATACACATTATACTCCTCATTTGCTGCCACTTACAGGGCACATCAGTCGTTTTATGCAATTTAGATTCTGGTCCCTACCAAAGCCAATGTAATTACTGTTTTGCATATTTAATCTGAAATATTCAATTCAATGTATCTCCGCTACTATTAGAAATATATACAATACTGGTCCCCGTCCAATCCTACTTATTTGCAGTATGGCATATTCAGGATCAAATATTCGATACAACGCATCTCCGTTATTAGCTATATTCTGGCAATTCAATTCGCGTTATACTCTTCATATTCTTCAACGCCTTCAGCGAATTTGTCTCTTTCCTACTAGTAGTTTTTAGATAGGACATAGATACGTTAATAAGTTCTCATAGGGAACGGATATGACAGATCAATTATTACATTCAGATATAACCAGATGCCGCACTTTTAATGGAAAGTGATACCACACTGTATCAATGGAAACTAAATCGATTCAATTGCCAGCTCGTGATGTTCAAAATACAGAAACGGTTCTTTAATATAGATAACGTGGCTAAAACATCTCAAGGCAAATTTTTTAATTGTTAATGAAAAGTTTCATAATCCAAGCATATCGCTATATACAATTTATTCGTTTTTTATCATTTCATATTCATGTTAATCTCAAGATAAAAACTCAGTATGAAAGAAAGAGGAATACATACCTTGGAGCTGAGTGGAGTAAAGAAAGTTTAATAGAAGCATTGCGTCGAATAAAAGCTGAAGAAAGCGGCAAAATCTGAAGCGGTGCGATATTGGAATTCCAATATTGGATATAAGATTTCTAGGAAGGTGACTTCGAACTGACAATACTTCGAAAATTCGATTATAACCTGAAAGCAAACATCCATAATCATTTTCTCTGGCTATTATTATATTATATCTGTTAACAATAATAAGTAATTTCTTGTCCTTCTCCCTATCTCTTTAAGTCTTGTAGGGGAAGAAAAAGAAAATGGCCTACATGTCATCATCTGAGTGAACTGGTCACATCGGATAGAAATAAAACAAAACTATGTTTCGTTTCACTTTTCTTTTACCGATTGTTTATACAAGCTGGTAAAATTAGCAAGTTGAAATGGAGAAATCAAGAATGATGGTAAATGCTCCATTTTCCAAAACGAATTATCTCTCGCAAGAAAATAATACTTTTATCTTCAATATTTTAAACGCGATTGTACTCCGTTTCTGTTCATCTATTATCGGCAGAAAATACGAAACAGATAGCCAAAAAACCATAACATAATTAAAAAAGAGAAAATGTTCAGAGGTGAAGTTTATCCATGGCTACTTGTTATTTATACGCGATAACAATTTTTTTCACAATTTCCGTCGCGCGGTAGACTTCCCGGTGCGATTGATTCACCCAATGACTATACGTGTGACAGCAGAGGGAGTGTGATGTACGGAATTCGATAGGTCGACAGCTTGCGATCTTTGCATAGTAGATCCACGGCGCGGCGATGCACGCGTAGCGATATTCGTATACCTGAGCGGTTAGGTAGTTGGGGGGGGTGATGTGGTAATGGTAAGAGTAGCGATAAACTAGTAGGTTTCTGCTCAGTGGACACGAGCAACCACTTTCAGTACCTGAGTAACAGGCAAAGACTTTGCGCGACTGATGTTTGTACGATAGCACGTAAGTAGTGTCTTTGAAGATCCTTTTTGAAGATTTGGCGAGTTAACGAAGTCGGAACGTGACATCTGATATTCATACATTTTGTCTGAAATACTTTTCTGTCTTATACGCTTCTGTCAATCGTACACGAGTAATATGTCTCAAGAATAAATTAACTGAGAACGTTTTCCAATTTGTGATTCCAAATATCGTAGCGAAAGTTTTTATGCAAATTGTACAGCAATTTCAACGCTTCAAATATCAAATGACATCACTGTAATTCTTAATAGACAATTTTTGGCTTCTGCCATAAAGAAACGAAACTGACATTATTTCGATAATATTGGCTTAGTTAGAAGTGACTGATATTTTATTCATCAATCGTGTGTGTATATTTTTTTTATAAATAGGTTTAAACATACTTTGGATAATAGCCAATATAAGGTGGCTGGTATAAACTGACACCAAGACTTGGGAAACAATTCAATCTTCAAAACTTCATCAAATGCACGCTTGTCACTACCACTTGCTGTAACACTCGATACGAACAGCTACGAGGTAGATAGCAACGATTACCATATATTGTAACTGTACATCGAGCCTGAAAAACTCGCAGCTGCAAGATTCTACTACACAGGTTTAGGTGATAAAGTGAAGTGAAGGTGATAAAGTGTAAATGCGTAGAAAGTGATATTTCTATGGTTGATCATTAGAGATAGTCTGGAGCCTATAGGTTTATTCGCAAAATAAATTGCGATAATGTACCAATTGGAGTTGATCTTGGTACAGTTGTTCCGCCAAAAGTCAGAGACGAATATGCGGTTTAATATATCGAACTACATTTGGTCCTGACAACCATAATTTCTCGATGACAGTACAATCATCGAGCACTGTTAAACCAAGCTGTTTAAGTCTTGCAGGTACAGGGAAGAAACCAGTACATCCCGAATATGCAACCTACGAAGCTAGACTACACACATTTGCCACATTATTGCATATCCTACATTAAAATATAAAAATTATATTACGATATAAACGCCCCATATTCAAATATTAAATATCGAATATTAATTATAATACACAACCAAATGTTTAGAAATTAGACTTTTGTTATTTAAGTATTCTTTTTTAGGTATAAGGATCCAAAACATAATAACAGGGACAGTTATAGAAGTGACAGGTACAAATTATTTCTTATAATCTTATATATTTGTTTAATGCCATTAACATGTTTAATATGTTTATAATTCAGTTTTTCTACATTTTTGTATAATTTTCTTTATGCTCTCTACTTCTACCTCTACTGTGATTTTTTTCTCGAAATAACAGTCAGATGACATAGTCCATTAAACATTGCAAAGGAAGAGCATCTGCGTGAAACAAAAGGACATAGGGATCATTCGTTCAAGGGAACGAGAACAAAGAGCATAAGTTAGAGATTCTCGTCGTAGGTATGTAATAGGCAAGTGAAATGTCATGTTTTTGAAAAACTACATTTTACAAACATTACTAAAACAAAAGGTCATCTAAAGATGAAAGATCTTATCGAGAAAGGCATATTGGTACAACGATGACAAGGGCGATGCGTCGTTGTGGGTAACTCTGTTACAGGTAAGCATCCGGACGTGAGCACCTTGGTCGAGAAGAACGGACTGGTTGGGATCAGAGTGGCCAATGTATATTGTATATATACATTACATAACACTTTATATACATTACATAAACTTAGAGCAGTTTAATAACTACTTGCAAGAAATGGCAACTATGATCTAAACGGCCAAGAGGAGTTATCCCATAATGATGATCAACACTGTGAACAACACTGGGAAAATCCCGGCGAAGTGGAAGATGGCGAGAGTCGTACTCATGCCGAAACCGGACAGAGACCCCGCACTTACATCGTCTTCCCGATCAGTGTGCGTCCAGTACTTAGTAAAGTCTGGGAGCACACGTTTAAGAACCTGATCGAGGAAAGTTTGGGTCTGGACCCTTTCCACGAGGATCGGTACGGTTTCAAAAGAAGGAGGAGTACGGTAGTTGTCTTGCGCCGAGTGGTGGAGTTGACCGAAAGATGCAAAAGGAGGATTTGTGTACTCGCAGCAGTGGACATAAAGAACGCGTTTAACACTCTTAGTTGGAATAAGATCCTACTAGAGGCCGAAACAAGAGGGATGCCCCGAAAACTTCTGATGCTCCTCGGCAATTATCTTGAGAACAGGAAGATCGTAGTGCAGAACACTGGGAGGGACGGTGAAGAGAAATGTTTTCGCGGGTTTCTCACTCAAGGATCGATACTAGGACATCGCTGTTGTGGAACCTGATATATGACGGACTATTGAAGGAGCTACAGATAATTCCATACTTAAATGGCGTCGCTTTTGCCGACGACCTTGCATTGCAGTGATTATGCAGTACATCGAATTGCTATTAAACATTATTTCACATTACCTTTTGACCCTTGGTGATCCATATGGCCAGAAGAATTAGATTTTTGGTTCGTCGCAATCGAAACTTAATTTCAATTTAATATCCTTTTTGAAATGTCATGTTTTCTGAGATAGAGCCTACACGTAAATTACCGTTAGTATTACACTAAACAGTCATAAATCATAAGTCATAACGTATACAATATGTTCATTTTAAGTGCATACGCATTATTATTTCTATACGTATAAAAATAGGGGGAAAAGTTTCATATAGAAATTGAATGGTATCAAGGGGGACTCGTACTCCTGTTATTAAGTGCTGCAACCTATGAGCTGCAATCGGAATTTGGAATAGACTTATTGCTAGAAAAGTAACAGCAGATACAAAGGAATTCGCTTCGAGAGCCTTCTGTAGCGTTTTATTTTTTCGTCGGTAGTATACTACGTTATTTCTTAATATTTGAGATCATATTTCAACTAAAGTATATAATTCTAGCATTTAGTTTTGGTGAAATGTAGCACATTGCTTCTATTTACATATTCAACAATCCTTTTCTCTTACTTCCTCAACTCTCGCGCAGAAAATGGTTTTCTGTCTAATTTCACCCTTCGACAAAGATACACAGGAACGAAACCAGATGTTTATCAGAAAGAAATCCTTCCTTTCATTTCATTTCAATTAACCGTCGCAGTTCACGTTAAAGACGGAACTGCGCCTTCTATCTCGCTATCTCGCAAAATAATGTGAAAAAGAATTGTTTGTGTTGTTTGATGATTCCATTAAATGAAATAACATTAACATCCATATATCTTTTGTGCGTTCATGCCTACAAAAAACTAAGTACATACATTAAAGAAAGGGGTTTAAAACAGGCGGATTTTTTTACTACATTCTTATACTACAATATATGCATACGTTCACCGCGGAAAGTATGCTGATATCCTACAATATGACCTGTTTAATGAGAGATTCGGAGGTGAACGAAAGGTTTCTCCTTCCAAATCGGTTCTTGGTTGCTATTATTATTCTTTTTTATCTACCACTGAGTCGAAACTCGAGCTTTACTATAATAAAAAGTATTGACCTATTTATGTTGAAAAACTGTTAATTTAGATTATATCTTACGTTTAATTTGTCGTATGAAAGATAAGCATAGGACACGAAGCGGTATTGCGTTTACGTTGAAACAAACAAAAGACAAGAACGACGTAAACACAAGAGCATCGTTTCGCGTCCTTACCTAGCTTTCATACGACGAATTCAAGTTAAGATATCTGGTGAACTAACAGTTTTTTTAATCTTTTCACAAGGAATACAAAGATAGATCGATGAATGTGTAGCGGCACATGAGTCATAGGACGAGGCGAAGCGAGAGCGACTCATGTTGTGTTGTGCCTCGGAACACGGACACCGCCTCGACACACGAAATTAACGTTAGATAATCTCCGAGTAAAACAATGTCGCCGTTGAGGGTAATCGTTGATCTAAGACAAATTTAAATTTTCTGACTCGCCCCCCCCCCCCACCAGTACAAATAAACGGACGCGATCGCGAACGGGGCAGTTATTATCCGAATTATCCGAGTTATCCTACGAGTACTACACGAGCTATTATTTGCGATTAACGGAGTATACTAGTCATCTAGTTATCCGTGAGTGTTTAAAATCTATCTTGGCGAATACGTTGTACGAGCGTCTACCGACGATATTTATATATTTACATATCATTACTTATGTTATTTATTCCAAATATATTTAACGGTTGCAATAGCAGTCGCTTTAGCTGTTTTACCAATCTGATCTCCTCTCACAATCCACCACAAATGTATTAAAAAAAGTATGATTCCATTTGCAAAAATGAAGTTAAAATGGAACCCTACTGCTGGATTTACAAAAAACTAATTTCCACCATATGCGATGTCTTCTTTCGAACTAAACAGTTTTTGTTAAAACTTTTTCTAATAACATCAGTCTCACGTGAGATATTCTACAACTTACTGTTTCGCTATTGATCAAAAATTCAGGTTAGGTTTCTATGTATAATAAATTTCTATGTATAATAAAATATCTACATATAAAGTACATATAAAAATTGAAACTTTTAGACGATTTTGTAGATATCACACTCAGTGTATTATTTAAATCATGTCCATATCTAATTGTAATGACTTGCAACAGAATCTGAGAACTGAGATTTGTTCTTTTTTCATTTATAATTTTTGGTTAATAAATAGAAAAGATAACGAATGAATATACTGTATCACTTTTTTTAAATGAAACAGTGCACTTTGCAATTAAAATGCAGACATTATAGCAAATAATACAGCAATAGTAGATAATCAAAAAGAAGTAGGGAAAAAACTTACCGTAATAGCATGGAGAAGAATTTATGAAGAACTGACTTCACTGGAATAAGTTTCTTTGTGTATCATGAAGTACATCAGGGGATGATTCTTAAACAAATTTCGTAAACAATTACTATCTATCAGATAAATACAATACGAGATTCGAAGAATAATTAATATTTAAAAAAAACATAATTATTTTATAAGAATATAATATTCAATTATAGAAATACGTGAAGTTCTGTTATTAGTAGCCATGACTGACTTTATTTTTGGTTCTGAATAAGCATTATCATTGATGAAAGTATTTTTTAGCGGAAGAAAATAAAATGAGAAGAACGATATAACTTTTATATAAAAAACTATAATCAAAATGTTTAATTAAAACTAAAACATAAATATGTAAAACATCACTCTTACATGGATATAAATATATAAATGCAAGTAGTACATTAGAGACGAAAGATATAATAAAAATAAGAAAAAAGAAAAATAAGTAAGAACACTGTATTGGTTTCTATGACTTACTTTCACATGTGGAATAATCTATCTGGTTACCGTATGGCCCATCCTAGAGACAAAATAAACATTAAATTAAACTAATTCGCAGAAAGTTTTTAATTCATAAAATTTACAAGTATAAAGTATTCATCCTGAATAAATCCTTTTTATAGAAAATTGCAAGTCAACTTTCGAATAACTAGATTTTATATTTTATATAGCAACTAGCACTTCTTACCAATTGCTCAAACACTTGCTAAACACAAAAATTTTAACGTTCAAATAGGCAACTATTCCGTAGCACATCCACACTACCGCGTTTCGGATACGAAAGAATGTTGAACAATACCTTCCCTAACAAAGGCAGATTCGTACTGCTTGTTTCTGACTACGCTTCTGGACTGTAACCGAATTCTGTAATGTCTGCACTTTGTCTCTGCGCAAATGTCTCTGCGCCGACTATATAAGGCTGTCCAAAAGGTGTGTTTCTTTCACACACGTCTTTTACAACAACGCATTTTTATACAAACATGGAACCTAATGTATCAAACGATGTGATTTTTATCGTTGTTACGCCACGAGGCTTACTATAGGCCGTATTCCTAACCGTCGCTCGCGGTACTACAGTGTCGCAGACAGATCGCCTTATAGGACCGGCGAAATGTATACAATGTAGCGGCAAGCGCATATTTGTAATCAAGCGTCGAGTTCTAGAAACATCGATTTTGTGTGTTTTATCCATACAAAGAAGATGGCATACGTGATTATAGGCGCGAACGGTGGCGTGACCCGAGTGTAGTGGGGATCGTCTCAGAGAAGACAAAGAAAAGATCGAAGGACAATCAGTCTCATTTGAAGATTCAAACGGCATACATCGAGAAGTCCTAACGAATAAAATTAAAGTCGCTAAGTCTAACGAATATATCAAGAGATATCCTAAAGTTGGGTCGAATTTCTGTAACACATTAATTGTATTCATCGCTAAATAATTTGTGACGTCTGCATTATAATATCAATTATTGTTAAATATACAAGTTAATATTAACACCGTTAATTCAGTGTTAAACTCATTTCAACTACCTCTGTTATCTTAACCGAAACAGGGGAACGATTAATTCGTGGCGTTGATTATCCCAATCGTAGCGAGAATTTACGCCTCTCGCTGACGCGTTTTCCCCACGATTGCGTTTCTCCGCGAACGGTCGTAACCATCGTAATAAAACAAAGTGGATCGTACGTAATTAGATAAAATAATATAAAACGAAAGATGTTGTGCATTCATTATTTCCTTATAAAACGAAGCAAATTTTTCGGACGACCTAATATTTCAATTTTACTATAATACAATAACGACCTAACATCTTGAAAATTTTCTCTATTACGCTGCAGATTTTTGTTTAGACATTATATATCAAAGTGTATAAAATATGTAAATGCTAAATACATTCGAATTATATAATAATTGTACAATATTTTATATTGTGAATACGACCTTAATTGTTCATTATGATCTTTTACTACAGTTTGTTTGCCGATTATCAAATTTAATGTAAATAAAAATCTCAATTAATATATATAACGTATAGAATATATATATATAATATGTGTATAATATCTGGTATTGTATATATATATTATGTATGTAATAGTAACTGAATTATGTATGTATCGTATATACATAATAACATATAGAATATATGTAAATATACATATAACGAATAAAAGAATTAATGAATAAAAATCAAAAGTTTTATATGATAGCATGCAATTTAATAGTCTTTTAAACAAAGTTACTTTTATATTGCTATGAATAATTTGAAAATCTGGAAAAATCTACAACCAACAAAGATAGTTCGAATGTATGGATATATGTATGTCGGAGATGAAAGGACATTGGGGCCTTTCCTTGGAAATATTTGTGAAGGTTCTTAATACTTTAGTCCAGACTTTTATTATAGCTGTATTTAAATAATAAAAACTGAGAAATAGTTGTTTTTGATTTAATCCGAGTACGAGTGTCCAAGATTTATGACAGTGGGCTTGTGCTCGAAGTGACATAACGGGTCGCTGAACGTAGCCACGGTCACGGGAGGGGCGTGTACCTAACAGAGGTATGGAGTAATTAAATACCTCTCCTTAAAAATAAAGATTGACCTGAAGGGTACGGAGAGGTACGGAGAGGAGTATATAAGGGCAGTTCCACTTGGATTGAGATTCAGTCGAATAAGTTTTACTTATACTGTAGGCAAGTACGTTGAGTCACACCCGAATCGTAGATCAGTAAGTTGGGTTTCACTTAGACTGTGGAAGAAATCGCATTCGTCATTCTCTGGATTCGTTATCGAACCTAAATTCGTTGTCATAAACATCTCAAGTATCTAATCGCCGCTTTTACTTGCTAAACTCTGTAATAATTACATTTGTATCAGTAAAATATCATCTATAGTACATAACTACGATGGCCAATTCACGTGAAGATTCATCATACGCCCCTAATCCCAATGAAAACCCGACAAGTATATGCCCTGAAATCAGTGTAAAGAAGAAAATAGTTTATTTAATGATTGTTCTCCTCTGAAGCATAAGTAATGCCAGAAATATTTGGCAAAAGATGGAGGCTATATCTGCAGTCGCCACTGAAAATTGTGGAACTGCTACACATATACGTAAGTATAATACATGACATAAACCGCTGTAATGCTTATAGCTATACCGAAGAAGATACTGTATACGTAACAATTCTCTAACCTCGACATGACCAAACTATGACCTTGGAAAACAGTGTATACAAAGACGTATTATACGTGTACGATGTATATGTATATATTTTACTCACTGTCAACAATATACAAGAAAGGTACTTTTACGTTTCTTCACAACAATATTTTAAAAGCAATTTCTTGCTTTCCTATCTAAATACTTCAGATAAAGGAGAGAATACTAGAATTTTACAGGATATTTTGTTGTACGTAACGAGTATAGCAGGGACAGATTTATCATACCAAACGAGAAAAGAAGTTTATATAAATATACACATACGCGATGTGATCTTATTATCGAGTTATCTATGAAGATTTAGATCTTTAATAAGATAATTAATAAGATCTAGATCTTATTAAAGATCTAGAAACCCATATCTAATATAAATCAAAATCGGTTCTCAAACTTCGTTTCTTTCTCTGTTAGCTTTCACACTACTTGCAATATACACAATGCGAAATACTTCTAGAAAATCAGCTGTATAAAAATAATTAAAATTTTCCAATTGCTGCTATTGTATATTGATGAAAAATATTATTTACGAAAAACAGCTTTCTTTAATATACACATAAATCATAGTAAATCATTAAACCTAATTAATTTCTAGTTATTAGATCATCTGTATAGTGGCCGATGAAAATGAGTACCTTTCCTTACATGATCGAAATCGAAAGAAAGAAATATAATTTTATTAGATTCTGAAGGATTAGGAAAACTTATTTTCTATTGTGTTTCGATATAGTAATAACATAACGTTTGCTTTTTATATCATTATAAGGTGTAGTGGCCATATTAGATGAAAGATAAGAATAAAAAACTACTTAATAAATTGTATCGAGCCGATGTTTGGCTATATAACGAAAAGACGATTATAATGATGCACGGACTGTATCTACTTTTTTATTTTTTATTTGTTTTATTTGATTTATTACTATTTCAACATTTTTGCAAGAGAATTCAATGCGGAAGAGAATTCAAAATTCAAAATATCGGCGCATTAAATAGTCTAAGAAAACTCACCAATACAAACTCCCTCATTCTCGACCTCATCAGTTCGAAGTTACCAGACTTCGTGAGGGCTGGGTGCAAAACTTGCGTCGATATGTGTCGGACAAATTAATCTAATGCAACCGGACGAGCCTGAGCTGTGTTTGTAAAAGACGCGATTCGGCTGGGTAACCGGGGGGAGTCCAACTTACGTGAAAACACTTATAACGTGTTTTAGAAGTCTGCATTAGTTAAGAGCGATAGAAATTGGTTGTGATATAATGCAAGTAATAAGATATTTATTTAGTATAAAACATTTAGTGTTTCGGACGTTAACGTGTGGGATATAGAGGTTTTCAAAAAATTTGTTTGTGAAGAAGTGAGAGTAAATAAAAAGTCAAGAGTGAAATTTCGTTACGCATATCTTCGAAATATTTTTAGGGAATATGTTAGCAAGAGCAAAAGATTTACAAAAAATTCAAAAAAGTTAGTTGTATTTTTGTTTGCCGAATTCAAATGTGTAATAAATTTATGTTTATCATTCAATATATTTTAACGATAAACAATTTAATATTTAATAATATGTATAGTCGATAATAGACGACTTCATGGAAGATTTGACTTATGAGATATCTTTTTATTGAATTTTTCAGGATTGAATTATTCAGCAATATGTAGGACATGGAAATGTTTAATTACAAAAAAATATATGGTGGTCAATGCAAATATTCATTGTGAAAAAAGCTTTTGCTAACTAAAAAACAAACTGACGGCGTATATGTATGTGATGTAATCCTTATTCAGGACCATGCAAGGAAAAAAAAATTAATAAAAGGAAAACGGAGGTTTATATTTGCGATTTCTCTTTATTACTGCTTTTATGATGCGTACAAATTTCCAAAATGCAAACAATCTTACAAAATTATTTATATATGTTGTTCATTTCTGAACAATTTTATCGCATAATTTATTGTTAAGCAATTTTTTGTCTATTCTTACATACTAGCAATGGATACAACTAAATGGAATCATCTAAACTTCTTTGTCACTGTTATATGAAAAAACTTCATAGGACAAAGTTATATTTGCTTATAGAATCATCCCCTCGGTTGTCCTACTCTACCTGATATACCTTTTAAACATATATGTATGTATGTGTATTATTTGATATATCTTTCATCTTTAAGATTATCCACGCATAATACGTGACGGGCGTTGTTGCATCAGGCTATGAGAAACAAATAATTTGGATACAGATTCTTGTTGTTATGTACCCGATATACTTATTTTACTTTTCATCCTCACTGACGATGATACTAAATTCAGGTATTGACAATACTATCGATCGTATGTGGTCAATATTCAAGGATTGAGATACAATATTGTCGAACATATTTGTGTGCAAGCGTCAGTACCTATGACGGAAAATTAAATAAGATTGATCGTGCGATTAAGTTTCAATATTTTTAATCACTATTTGCTCAAAGACTCAAGGAACTTCTGTTTTGAGTCACGGTGCATTTAGACTAACCAAGCTGTTATGAATGGAGAACATCTTTCACCTGTACTTGTTCAATTCTATGAAATGGAGAACATCTTTCACCTGTACTTGTTCAATTCTATGAAATGGAGGCAAAAATATCTTTATTTTAAAACATTTATCTGAGTAATGACACAGAGTCGCGATTGCGCTGCGATATTATTTTCGATAATATATTCACTACTCATGCAACAATAGCGTGATCACACATAATGTGCCATGTTTGCTATATAACGACCAATTTTATCTGTCATTTTATGAATTGAAACACACATTTTTTTCACCAATATCATTTCGTATACTTTAAATAATTGTTTTGTACGAGTCTTCTAAGTAATCTTTTCTCAGAATTGATTCGTTGGGAATATTTTGGTTCGTATATTTTCCTCAAAAAACTTACTAATACCACGATATCTAAACACCGCTATGGAACATCGGCAGTCACTATGGCTTTGCACAAATCAGTATAAAAACGTGTTATCATATGTATCTTCCGATTTTGTTGAATGTTTATAAGAAGGATTTTTAATTTTTTTAATTAATTAATTGTGTGATTTTATAGAGACGAGTTTGTAGAGATGTGATCAAACATTTTCCTGGCGTCACAGTTTTTCACAAACAATTTTTTATTATAATTTCAAGCACAATTGAAGCTATATAAAGACTATGTCATGGAAGTATGAAAAAAAATTAAATATTGTTTTAGCGCAGCAAATTCACCTATCGCGCCATAGCTGTCGCTCTCCGTTTCTTAAATCGTACAAAAATATTAATATTATTTTCTTGCAAAACATAACTCTTATATATTTTCTAGAAAATTGTAGAAAAGAATTTTATCGTGATACTTTATAACACAATTACCTACGCTTTTTAATCTGTACATCCTATTCGAAATTTTTTTCCATCGCAATGAATTTCCATTCATTTTCTTTGTTCCCCGTTGACTGAGGAAATCTGACTCCGGATTGTTACCGTTGGCTTGAGCCTATGTTCTGTATCCACTTGAAACCATACAAAATTTGTTACAACAGCCCAAGAATATTATTTAAAAAGTCCTGGGATCTTTACAAATATTTCATAATATTAGATAAGGACAGAGGGAATCTCGTTAATCCATTCATGCGCGTCACTAATTAGATGACGAAGCATTTGGCTAAAAACTAAGACTTCCGATTAAGGAAGCCTCATATTTCCAAGGTACTCCCTCGTAGGTACTTATAACTAAAATTTATTTTAAGATTGACATTATGTCAATAATAAAATAAATAAATAAACAAATAAATAGATAAATAATAAATAATAACACTAGTCAACAAATGAATAAATATAAATAAATAACTAGTCACACTAATAAATAAATACGAACCAGGTATTCCCCCTGGCGACCATCTGGAACATTTCACTCTTCTCCCCGGAGTTAGTCATACCCAGGCTTTTCAAGTATTTATGGAGCATATCCACCTAACATTGTGTCTCCCTCTCGCCTTCACTAAGCCAAACGATATCGTCAGCGAAAGCCAGGTTTGGAACTTCCCTTACGTCGTTTACATTTATGCCACTGGTGTCTCCTCCATTTCATCCAACAGCTGCTCCAGGCATAAATTGAATAGTAACGGTGATAAAGGACTTGACTTCCCTAAGGATCTGAATCTTGACCCCTACATTGTCTTTAGTTTTGATCTTTGTCTTGCAACCTTTGTACATTTCCCTGATTATGTCTATAATAGGGGTCTATAATAGGGGTATTCCCGATCTTACTGCTATCTTTATTCGCTTTGGGTATCAAAGCAGTCCTATTTTTCTTCCATGCGATTAGAAAATAGGAACTAAAACATGAGATCTTATATAATTTAGCGATTATTACGGGCAAACCAGGTTATCAACAGGTGTTCCTTTTGAAATCTGTCTGATCTTACCGCCGTTTTCTTTCTCATTTTCTTCAATTTTTTGCTTATATCCTCAGCGGTTATCGGTGGAAACAATTCGTGTAATCAGAGGCTCTATTTCTTGGGACTATGGGGCTGGATGGTCCTGCTCGACTCCACAAATCCTCATAGAGCCTCTTCACCTATCATGCCTCTGGCGGTTGCCTGGCTAGATACAGTTATGCCAAATCGCCGTTCACAATAATGTCGGCCAACTTCCTAGGACATTATCTAAAGATTTCTTGACAATGTGCGTAAGAGTATCTCTTTTTTCGATTCCTATTGCTTTTTCTGTTCTCTTCGTTTTCTATTTTGAGGCTTCGTCTATTTCTTATTCCCTTTCTCGTGTTATTCATTAATACTCCATATAGAGTTGTGCATATAAAATGCTCTAACTCTTCATTTAGTGCTTCCCTATTGTTTTTCTCATCAATCCAAGTCTGTTTCAACCGGGTATAAACCTCCCTCAACGAAGGGAGCACCTCGGTTAGCCTCCCTATCTCTATTATTAAGTTTTGTCGCCACTCATAGATTGATTCGTCATTTCTTGCAATATCTTCAATCCGCGTTGACGCGCAGTTAGGGTCAACGAGATCGCATTCGTCCTCTGTCTCTTGGGCACTCTCCTGGGGACCAACGTGTTCGTTTTTTAGGCCTTTTCTCTTATTTCTTATCTGCTCAATCGTCTTGGTAGTTAAATACTTATTTATTTCCACGTTCCATGGTATTTATAATCTTTGAAATTTTCGTCAAGCTCCCTCATGAGAGTGATCTCTTCTACTGACCATACTCTATTATTACATTCTTGATTTGAAGTGTCCGTCGTTCCCCTTCTATTAATATTTCTGACGGCAGAGTACGTATGCCGCTCATGCGTCGATAACCGCCTCTGGGACCCGAAGCTCATGGGGCAAGCTTTGCGTCTAAACTGACCCTCACGACATTGCGTGAGGCTGCTACACTTTGGCGTATGGCATCTCGCCCCATGTAGCTTTGGGAAGCTCCTACCACAACTTATACATCCCCCATTGAATAGGGGTGTCCACATGATGCAAACTAAGATGTTTGTGCAGGTCCCCCAACATCATAGGTGGGCTTCCCTTTTTTCGCAGATCGGACAAGCAACCTTATCCTCTATTAATGGTACCATAATTTTTCAAATCATGACCGTGCCTGATTCGTCAAATATGGATTCCTCCAAAGCGGATAGATCTGCCACAGCGCACGAGAGAGATTTTATATTATAATAGAGAGATACCAGAATATAGAAAAAGATAGAGGAAAAGGAAGGAGAATGAGCAGATGAACAAAGCAAAATGGGCAGGAGAAAGAAGCAAACTAACAAAAAGAAGTGAGGTACTAGAAGAGTCAGACAAAATTAAAAGGGGAAAAGAGGGGGAAAGCTATTATTATAAAAAGGTTGTAAATATGAGATAAAGTAAAAGAACCCAAAATGATCTTGAATGTAAATAGGCTAAACTTTGTTTCAAGGCATCACTCTTTTCTGGTCATTGTTTGTATCTTCTAATGTTATTTCATGAATATGAAAATGAATATGAGAATGAAAAATAACAGTTTTGAGTTTAGCGATCCATCGTTTCACAAGTAATGATCAATATATGAATTGGTTTGACAGAGACAATGTTTGATATTTTGTACAAGAAGAAAAATATATATAACCCAACTAATATTATAGCGAAAACATTCATGGTGTGGATAGAAATTAATGTTTTAATGGTAATCTGACATCAAGACAAAGTCAACCATATACAGTATATAGCTACATGACATAGGAATATGGGTTTTCCACTACTCAACAAGAATAGATAAAACACAAATACATTCCATGAAAAGAATATTATACATACTGAAATATCATGTAATGCCATATTATGTGATTAGAAGCAAGAAAAATAGACTTGGAACACAAAATAATAAAATGAGGCATAAACTATATGTTAAAACTGGCAAACATGGGAGAATATATAATTAGACAGGAAAACATTGGAAAAGATTATACACACATAATAAACTCAAATAGAGTTATGAATCGAATGATACAGAAATAATAATAGATTTAAACTGAACAATAATAGAAGAAATAACACAGATACTTTCTGGATAGAAGAAAGAAAGAATAGAATAATCTACTTATAGTGAAGTATATAAATATACTAAAAATATAGAAAAAATAATTAAAGTTACTTACTTAGATATGAAACTGCCATTAATAACTAAAAGAATAATCAAAGTCAGAATAGCCGAGAGACAGGAACAATCAGTGAATGCAGAAAACAGCATAAGAAAAATAAATTGGATACAGCATTCAGAATTTACAACAAAATCCATTAAAAAACAACAATAGGGTGGTCATTTCCTTTTCTGACAAAGAAAAATAATTATGAGGACTGACAAATTTTATTAAAAAACAAAAGCAGCATTAAACTAAGATCATTTTGCCACAGAAGAATAGCAATTCAGACAAATTCACAAATTATAATAATCTAACTTAAAAACTTTGTTATGTTTGTTTTGTAGTAACCAACAAATTTAGAGACTTTTAACCCAAGTATAAATATGCCACAAATAATTTTATGTAGAAATAAACATAAATAATATTAAATAAATAGAATTTTGTTTTTGAAGTGTGACATAAAAGACGAATTAAAAAAAAAAATATAACTTTAGCAAAGAAGAGACTTATAAAAATTTATTCTTAAAAAATTGTGGCCAATCAGATAAGTGAAATAAAAGTATAAAAAACAACTTATATTAGAAGAAACATGATTAGTTTACAAGATCATGCGAAGCAAGAAATGAAACATGTAACGTATTCTCTCAACGTACATTTGTGTAGAGGTTTAGTTACTCTATATTTCATTTCCGAACTTTGTTTTCACGCAGTCATAGTTCAAAACTATTTTATGAAAATTAAGAATTTCCTACATCAGATTATTTGATTTACAAGACCTCATATATTCCCAAATTATTCACACAAAATACATACAGCCCGTGAACAATGCAAACATTAAAAAAAAGTAAGCGATACAGTAGCCTAAACAAAGAGGGACCTAGGTTGAAATAAGACATCAAAAATAGCAGTTATTATTCAAATTTATATGAAAAGTCCTTGAATAAGTTCTTCTAAATTCTTCTTTAAATGAAAGACGGTTATGTATATGAAAATCAAAAATGTAATGAAAACACAAAAAACATAAAAGAAGAAAACTGTATTTGTTATTACGACTTACTTTTGCATGTAGAATAATTTCTTTTTCGGTTACTGTACTACCTCATCCATCCTAGAACAAATTTTTAGGTTAAAATTATTTACACAAAACTAATATGTATACGAATCTTTTCATTTTATAAAATTGTATGTATAAAATATTTACCTTTGCTAAATCTCTTTCTACAGAAACTTTGCAGATCAACTTTCTAATCAAATTTAATTTTCCACTTATTATTAAAACATTATAACGTTCAGTAAATTTTTGTATAATGTATTCTACAGCGTCTCGGATACGGAAGACGATTAAACTGCACTGAAATATATGACGATGTGCTAGCGTGATATAATGACGACGATGATGTAGCGTTGCTTGCTGATTGGCTGTGTTTCAGGACTAGAAGTGGAACCTGTGTCCGATCGCTGGCTAAATCGGTCATCTTACTGTTGCTGGAAACATCTTAGATATATGTTCCTTTAAAATAGGATCGACTCTTTTTTGACTCTTTTTGACTCTTTTGACTCTTTTTTTGTACTGCTTTTATCTATATTAATAAATGCATTATATAAATTATACTTCTTCAGCGTCGGTTAATATAAATTAACTTACATTTAAATTGCATGTAAAATATACAAAAGATATTTTTATTCGTGGTATCTGTTTTTAGATTAGAATTTAATTAGGATGACGGCATTCCAATTATTTAAAAATTGTTGAAAAATTATTTAAATCTATATGAAATTTATACGAAAACGTTTGTTGGCGGTTATAGAAGCAAAAGGCGGAACTACAAAATATTAAAATAATATTTTTATGAACATATTCTTATTTTAAAGATATGTTAAGAGAGATGCATTCCTTGCATAATAAATGTATTTAAGCGCATTGAAATAATTTGTTGGTCTTATTAAACACTATAAACGACAAAAAGCTACGCGACGTTGTCTCAAAAGTTAAAAAAAGCTTTACTCTTACAGTGCGCTTTCCGGAGTGTATCAAGTTTATGAAATGTCTCCTACATATTTCTTACAAGTTAGATATTAAAAAGTGGCAAGCTCGAAATGTCGAAGAAAAGATTGTAACCAAGAGGAAGGAAATTATTATTAGAAAGTTTCGATCGAAAACTGAATTCTAGATTGATATACGTAAGCAAGTGACATATCTGCCGGAAACATGAGAAAGTATTGCCCGTAAGTTTTTCCACAATGCCACCCTAACATCAGATCTAACTGGTATTGATGTAAATATTGTAGAAAAATTTTCTATAATATTTAGGACATTATCATTCGGAGTACAGCTTAACACATCAATGTTTGGAACATATGCGAACAAAACTACAGAATTATAAGTTTAATTTTCTAATTGTAATAATAAGTTTAATTTCGGTTGTAAGTTAAATTTCTAATTGCGATCGATCAGTTATTCAAAGATGTCCAGGTATCTCGCCATAAAGAATTGAATAGATACGGAAAGAATTCTTCCCCAAAATATCTAGAATACATACAAAAATTGACATTCTTTGCAATTATCTCATCTGATACTGTTTCAAGCTCGAAAACATTTTCAGCAAAAAACTTAATCTAGTATCAACAATATCGAACGAAATTTATTTCCTCCTGAAAAATACTTCTAGTCAAACACAAAATGAAACAAGCATTGCCACTGATAGTAGTTCAAGTAGTAATTTAGAATAAAATAAGTTGGTATCTTTTAATATTAAGAATTACTCCTTAGTAATATATATTACGTTATTGTATTATGTCATTAACAATCACCACTAATGCAGTTTTTGTCACGACTGTGGTCTTATTTAGAGTATCTGGGCGACTGCACGAAGGCACACTTAAGAGGTCTAGAAGGTCACTTGAGTTTTTACCATACATAAGAATGCCACAAATTGATGATTCCAAAGGATATCGAAGGGAGGATTCCTGAAGTATGTAGGAGAGATCAGGAAGATAGATTTAATTTTTAGAATTGGAGCCAAAAGCAAAAAACCCAGCACTAAACTCACTTAGCTCAGACAATTTATCAATCAGTAAATTTCACCAAATAGTTCTGTCTCACTAAGTTCAATTCACGCTGTCTCATTCAGGAGGAACACCTAGAATATTCGACAAAATAACATTGTCTAATACGCCAAAACTGGGCGGTTCTTCAGGCGTTAGACGATACATATTGTACAATAATCAAGCCCAGGAGCAACTGCTTAAGTCTGTCGAGCGAACCAAACTTCTGGCCCCAAGATATGTTAAGTTATTATATTTAATATTAAGTAATTATTTAATAATATTATTTTTGTTATTAATATTATTAAATTATCCTAAATGAATACATAAACGTAAAATACATCTTTAATTGAAGTAATCCGAACGGGGGCCGAGACTCAGCGCTGTGTAGGAGCTGTACTTTGAGATGGTGAAACGCATACTCGTAGGGAATGTTCGAAAGAGTCCGAACTATGTTACGAAAGAATTTAGATTGCTGTCTGCATAGCCGTTTGACAAGGTTTATAACAGGTTTATAACAGGATTTGCCACGATCGGTTATTGAGTTAGGAAAATGGTATGGGTAGAAGTTATAAGTGTTTGTTACTGCAGATTTGTTAAATTATTTCCGTGCCATCTGAGTGGCACACAGAAGATCAGAGCGCTAAACACCTATTTCTAAAAAGTAGCGACTGTGCTTGACTGTCGTATAAATCTGGTCTAACGGAATCCATGATATGTTGCGTTATGACATTCAACATATCTAATTAGTACGAGAAGTTGCATGACTTTAGCGCCACTCATTTTTCTATGTAATTATAAGTTTTATGTAGTAATATAAAAAACCAATTACATATTAAAATCTTATCAAAAAATTGTTTGGGAGATCTCCGCACAGAGCCGAAATATTTGTCAAAAAGGAATTTCAGTGGTGGAAATTTAATAGTTTGGACTGTTTTTCTTTTTTTGTATCCGGGCAATGTGGGGCTTAACATTCCCTTCAAGAATGATAAATAATACCGCGTATATATCAATTTGAGAAAACATTGTTGCAGTTTTTCCTAAGAAACGGTTCGATTAAATGGACATATCGACAGGATATTATTGCAATTCACTCCATCTCAAGAACAATAAAATAGTTCAAAACAAAAGAAATTGAACCGTGTCAACCGCCATGTTTTCCTAGTCAAAACCCAATGGAGAATACCTAGGCTATTTTTCTTCGGAAGATTTATGTTGAAAATCGATGATTTATTAACTAAAATACGGGCAATTACTTCATAATTAAAATGATGCAATAATTTCTGCTTGGAATAACAGAAATTCTCTAAGAACTAATCGAGAGTGTGGTGAACCTGCTAAAATATCTGTTAAAATAATTAGAAACAAATATGGTTATACATATTATTATGATTTTTTGCTATATTCCAATTGTGTTATTATTATTACTATTATTTTCGTTATTTGTAATGGTGCTATAGTTATGCAACAATAAAAAAGTAACAATTGAGTTTCTAGTTAAGTTCTTATTTACTATTCGTTTCACTTACCCCAGATTTCAATGAGTCTTTTTTGAAATTCACAGATCAAAGCACCTTTCTATGCTTCGATGCTTTAAGCATCGTCGCGTTTCCGATTGAAAAGAGAGCTTTCCTGACGGAAGCATTTTTAACGTCAAGTAGCAACTATTAGCTCCTCTTCAAGGAAATATTTCGTAAATCGAGTAAAAGGAATCTTACAAAAGTCCAGAGAAATTGGAAATGTATTAGAGAAAAGGTTTGCCGAAAGTCGACTAATACTAATAGCAAGAATGAATAAAAGTTCGGAAGACGTTGAATTCGTTTACGTTTCCGAATGTCGTAGTCTCCTTATTCGATTACATACGCTCGGATAGCTGTTGCGCATGTGTTGTTCAATTTAAGGGTCTCTGAGCTGCCCACTGCTCGAACTATCCTAACTTTACTTCATGTAAATCAGTATAAGAAGACTCGCTCGTATACTAATTTATTATTTTAAATATATTCGACGATTTCAACAACGAACTATCTCGTCATTAAACCTCACCGACCAACCATCCTCTATACATAAACCTCTACACATTAATTAGATTACGTTAGGAAACCGTAGTGCTCGCTCCAAGAGAAGAATGACTTATGCCAAGATATATACTTAATAATACAACATTATACATCTCAAAGAGATGTTTATTGTAAAATCATAGTGCTAACAACTTGCAAAAATTCTTTGAGCGCTCCTCGACGCAAAGATATCCCTAAATTAAGCTTGCACACGGAGGGGCCGCAGTGATAATAAGAAATGATATCATTAGTCAGGAACACGTTCATGCAACCACCGTTACAATACAAATTAACAGCAATTACTTTCAGATGTCAGCAATATATGTACCACCGCGACACAAAATGACATTACAAAAATGGGAACAGTATTGTCAATCCTTAGGTGACAAATACATCGCAGCGTGAGACTTCAATGCAAAGCACATGCTTTGGGGCTCAAGAATTAACACATCTCGATGTAGAACATTAGAAAAATATATTAGAACTAGTAATCTCAACATATTATCCACAGACTAACATACTGGCGGACAAATCTAAACAAAATTCCTGACTTGCTTGATTTTGCAGTTATAAAAAGACTAAACGCAAAGAAATTAAAAATAACACCCAGTCTTGGGCTGAGCTCCGATCATTTACCGATAATAATAGAATACACAAGCAAACCAATACTTTATCGCAAATCGGAGTCGTTTTGCAATAAAAGCACCAAATAGCAAACATTTAAAGACCTAATTGAGAGCAGAATCCAAACATTCCACTAAAAACACCCGAACATATGAAACAGGCAGTAACAACATTGACAGAAATTATACAAGAAGCAGCATGGGCAACTACTAATTATGAACCAAACAACAGGCAAACAAAAATAATTCCAGACATCTTTGACAAAAACAGAGAAAAAAGAAAAGCTAAAACAAAATGGCAAAAACGTGGAATACGTGGAAACAAAAAACATGGAAAGGAAATAAAAAGTAAAATAAAAGATCGTAATAATAACGAATTCTCAAAATTCATAGATTAACTCTCTGCACATTAAAGTACCAAATATTCTCTATTGAAAGCCACGAACAAAATAAAGAAGCCAATAAAACTAATCTCAGCAACCAGAAAGATGGACAACACATGGGCCAGAAGCAACGAAGAGCAAGCTGAAGAATTTTTCAACCACCTTTGTAATACATTTATTCCACATAATATTAACAACAGTAGCTCCAATTGTCATATAGACATAGACGTGCAAAATATTAGTACCTCAACTGACAATCACTAGTACAATCACTCACCTAATACAACTGCTCAAGAAGTTAGAAACATAATCAAGAAAACAAAAAACAGTAAAGCATCAAGAATTGACTTAATCAATGGTAAAATCTCGAAAACTCTTCCCCAAAAAGCAACACGACAATAATATTCAATGCAATTTTAAGAATTTAATACTTTTCTACTTTATGGAAACTAGCATAGATCATAATGTTACTTGAGCCAGGCAAAGACCCACATCAAATTGCATCTTACAGGCCAATATCACTACTTTCTGTGTTTTCCAAAATACTTGAGAAAATAATATATGATCGCCTGAAACGAACAATAAAGAAAGACAAATTGATGCCAGGAATTTGGATTCGAAAACAAACACTCCATCATAGGCCCTTTTCATGGACATCGAGAAAGCATCTGACAAAGTCAACAAACAATCAAAAGACATTTCCCGGGAGAAATCTATCACTTACTCAAAGCATGTCTAAGCAACAGAACCTTTCTTGTAAAAATAAGGGATATGAGTTCCGAAGTTCAAGACATCAAGGCGACCAACATACCAACAACTACTAATATCAAAATATTGACATTCGCGGATGATACGGCTGTATTAGTCAAGAACACTAATCCAAAAACAGCAGTCACATTACTACAAGAGCATTCACAAAAATAGAAAAATTGTTGCAAGATAAACAAACAAAAGCAAACCTCAGTAAATACAACAATATTACATTTACACTACGAAGGCGGAAGCCACCAAGTAAAGCAAGAAATACCTGAGTCTCCACTTAGACTCACAACTTACATGAAAGCATCATATTAAATCAATTATAGACAAAATACGGATAAAAGAAAAGACAGATGTACAGATTAACCAGTCGAAATTCTAAACTCAGCATAAAAAAATAAATTAAAAATTTACAAAACGATCATAAGACAATTTTGGACGTGCAGAACATTTTAACTATGGGGGACAGCAGCAATGAGCCACATAAATAAGCTAGAGTCGCTACAATCAATAATACTCAGAACAATAATTATTTGGAAGAAGATACAAAGAAAGAATTGCAACACATTCAACCAACTGGCTGTTGAAACATTTAAAATCCATATCAAAAGAAAGCTAAGAAGAAAACAACCCACCGACCTCGTTAAAGAAATATAATAGGCAAAGTGTAAGATGGTATCTCACTGAAGGTAGCCATCCACGTGTTATATAGTAATAAAATGTTATAGAAATTTATCAAATGTCCAAATGGACAAATTGTAAAGCACAAATTAAAAAAAAAAGAACGGAATGTGGAAATAAAAAGATCAATATTTTCTATATTATTAAATACATGCATTGAAATATTATAATAATGTCAATGTTTGTATACATTTATTATACAATTACGTTATTTATATAAATGTTTCTTATGGTGTACAATTATATATATTTGAATAATGTAGAAAATATTGTTCTTTTTATTACTGCATTCCAATTATACTAACACTTTTATTTTTCACTACACATACATGTATCTTAAATGTTATACATATTTGCATGTATCATATTTAATGTATGATATGTGTATAAAGATTTTGTTAAAACGGCTTTATATTCTTATATTTTCGTGGAAGGATGTGTGCAGGTAACATGTTGTACTGCTGAATTGTAGCCAATCAACGAGCAGTGCTGTAAGCAATTCGAAATAATAACGGTTGACCGACACGAGGCACTGCACAGTCGTTCTGTGGATTCGCTCATGGTCAGATGTGCGTCGTGTTGAAGGATGCCTACAATGTGGATATATATTAGCTAGTAATGAATGCTAAACAAAGAATTTTAAAACTAGTCTGTTAAATTTTGATAGAAGAGAATGTACAAATGCAAAAGATGTAACACTTGACCGACCATTGATTTGTTTAAGGTAAATATTTTCTATATGTTTATATAATTAAATATTTTGCTTAAGTTATTCTAATATGAAACGGATATGTTTTATATAATTTAACCTATATTATTGCGGTATGCCAAATATATCAAATCATATGTATAAAAGATAAATAGATGATATCGTAGATGTAGACGATCTAAACGTAGATCTAGATCGTAGATAAGAGAAATAAACGTGTAATATGTATCAAAAAATACAGAATTTATGTCCTTAATTCAACTATATTTTTATTAACTGTTATACTTCTCTATCGTACTTTTTTATCTAATACTACTATTGCTACCTACGAGTATGTACAGAACGAAGAAAATTGAGCAATAAAATATCTATTTGTGATTATTGGTATGGGCCTACGTGACGATCGATAACGATTAACTTTCCAATTTTCATAGTTGAGTTTGCGATACGATATACGAAATTCATTTAATTTCTATCCTTATTGACACAAGATAATAGGTTTCAAAGGTTCATTTTTAATTGTAAAATATTTTCTTTTTCCTCCATTTTTAATTAAAAGTTACAAATTTACCATAGTATCGTAGTACCTTCTTACCACATTTCATCATATTATATAAGAAAAATAAAATTTCTTGTCTATAAAAAAAGCATCCCAATGTGAATATTATATTAGCAGGAAATACGTTTAAACAGTGTTTAAAGTCATAAAGCGGTATGGGCTAGATTTCAGGTATCTATGAAAATTGTATATATTTGCAAATATGTATATATGCTGTTTATATTATATGTTTATATGCTCTTTTTATATTATGGTCTTGTAAATTTTCACAGTAAAATTACAATATTTATGTTGCAGAATAAGTAAAGGTAGCATCCATGTATAGATATATGTATAGATTCTTATAGAATCAGAAGATTGAACTGGCAAGATTACTTCAAATGTATTCCAACAGTAATTAATGATATCCATATTGCTCATATATCACTGTTACATTTCATAAATTAAATTGTGAGTATAGATACAAAATTGTATTAGATATGAAATAACAGGCAGGAAACCATTAATATTGATACATAGATTTTAAAGCACATAATTTCTTATATATGCAAACAACAATTTTTCAATGCGTTAATATATGTTAAAACGTATCTTTATTTGTATTAACATTAACATATGATAAACAAACATTGAAGTACTGAACCTTTGTTTGCTCTTCTACTTTTTCTCATAACTATTTTGTCATACAATTATTATTATTATTAAATGTACAATAATGTACACTTTCATTAATTTTAAAAACTTTTGACCTGCCAAGAATTGAATTAAGTGAAATTACATTTTAATAATCCACAATATGTGAAGCACTGATGGATAATTTTGTTTAAACATGTCAATATTTCTTTTATAAATGTAAAAATATTATAACATTACAATGTTAAACTTGAGAATGTTCTTTTATTATATAGGTTAGATTAAAATTATTTTTTCTATATATTATGAAACATTGATTATGGAATTCGTTAAGATTTTAAGAACATGATCAATTTAATTGATCAATGATTAACAGAAGAGTGTGCTTTAATCATGTATGTTAGATAAGAATCCATTAAAAAGTTTTAGCAAGTGAAACAAGATATATCCTGAGAATATTTTGCGAAATTCTGAATATTATAGCTATAAATTCATTTATAACTTATCAATAAATTATGCTATAAAAATAGTATAATTTTTTATTTTAACGCTGTTTTTATCAAAATTTTCTTATTTAGAAGCATTTGATGAAATTCAAACATATAATGACAAAATATAATAAAATTTTAACTTAATTGTATTTAAATATTTAATTTGTTAGGGTGCTCAAAGCCTTTGGATCTTCAGAAATCTGTGCATGGATTTCGTGTTATTCAATTCCTCAGTAAGGTAAATCATTATAAATCTTCTCTTACGTTGGTATGGTGAGTCTTTTTATATTATCTTTATTATAAAATGCATGTATCATGCGTTCTGCTTTTTATTATGACGGATTTAAATGATGTACTGCGTGCCTTTACCAATGAATGTTTACAAATGGCCATGATGCTGCTCGATGCGATAAGCTTGGTAATAAAAATATAATTAAAAACATCGGACCAACGGAGTGAGATCTCTATTTACAACGTGCCGCCTACGTATCGATAAGAGTAAGTCACCGTGGCCTTGTCACGGTTAGCGGTTGAACTCCAATTTCAAATTGTGTCGCGCATCCGAACTGTTAACGCCAATCGTCGCAAACTTGGGTTCGGAGGTTGACCGCGCCATTTCATTTAACGAATACTTTCCTTTTCCTAACTAACTAATTAGTTACCCGATTTTATTTATTTATTTCTTTTCTGAATTCTTTGGTATATAGTTTACATAAACATAACGTATTCCTAAAAACGTTTTCTTTGCCCAACGAACGTATCGTTACATGCGTTGCCATTCCACACTTTTCGTATCCTTTTTTTTATATTATTACTTGAATATAGAATTATAGATAACCTTTAAAAATACAAAAGTACAAAAATATAGAAAATATAAGAATATAAAAATAAAAAAATACAAAATTATCAAAATTACAGAAACTCTAATGAAACATTAGTACTTATATTCTACATTCATTTTGTATTACATTTTTTATATTATATATATGAACCAAAATAGAATGTATAAAGTATATTTTATATAACATGTTTCATGCTCCACCCTTTTCTTAATCATCACATTTTATCTAAGACATTTTCCTTTCACAGTTTTCTCAGACTTTTCTTCTGAACATCTACCAAGCTGCATATCATTTTTTACTTTCCTATTTTTCTCTCCCCCTCGCCCGCCCCTCATACGAGGCACGATCGAAAAGATCGTTGAATTTTTTTCTTATTTGAGAAAATATTTATTTGTTCGTCTATATTTAAGTTATTCCCTTTGAATATGTTGAAGTAACTACTTCAAGAAAAACTCTACATCTTTATTTATGTATATCCGTGACCTAAAGACCTCTATTATGCAGGAAATAGAATTTAGTGAAAGAAAATTATTCTAAATAAGGAGAGGTCCATATTATTGTACCCTTGTATATACATTATGTTTTGGGTTGCGAGGTCTAGGAACAAAGGAACTAATAAATAGATTTATATTTATGTTCCTTGTAGCCTTTAGCTAAAGCTAAGGTTAACTTTCTTGGTAGTGTCCTTTTGCTATAAACATATGAACGTGCTCCCTATCGATTCTATTGTATTCTAACACTAAGAGAGTAAGGGTCTGAATCAGCATAAAATTATACTTATACCTTTGTTTATTTCAATATACTTTTTTTTTTACAAATTCATCCACTCGTTCTTCCATCAGTCAACCTCAACAGAATACAATATATTTTTGCCAGCGTGCCTTCCAGTCATTAACACATTTCTGAAAGCACTTTCTTCTATAGTGCATTACTCGCATAACGATTTTTGTTTCATTTTTGCATTCTGGAGAATAAATAATCGCAAGGGAGCGATCAGGTGAATATGGTGACTATAAATGTTATTTTTTGCGAGAAAATGCGTAGTGACGTATGAGCTGATGTGTTACAGTAGTACAATTTCTACAAGTTATCGTTTCACAAATCCTTCGAATTGCTTCGCCCAATCGAAACGCTCAAATAGTATTCTCTATGGATCGTAACATATTATGATAAAAATTTATGAAACACAATACCATGGTAATTGAAAAAAAGCTGTGAGAATGACTTGAACGTTTAATCTCACTGCTTTCCTCGGTCGTGTTTAACTTGAAAATTTCCATTGTGATACTTATGATTTTCATACAATAGTGATAAGAGGATACAATAGAAATAAAAAAATTTCGAAATATTAACAAAAATATATTTACTCATTTCTTATACTTGAGGTGATATTAAACGTGTTAGTCATTAAAGAGACGAGTGGATATTTGTAATAGTCAATTACATTGAAATTACTTCAAGTGCAAGTACAGAGATAGTATAGGTCAGTTGTAATTGTCGTTTGTATGACTCGCTGTGATAATTCGCTATATTCTTCGCTATACTGGTTCGCTTTCTAGACTGAGAGAGGGAATGCTCGTCTGTTTATGTTGTGCGGCGGACTTATAGAAGGTCGTATTTGGTTCAGGTTGACGATTACTCATAACAGCGATACTGTTTTTGTCTGGAGTTCGTTTATTCTAGAACTTCGCAAATCCAAAACAGCGTTAATACTCCGAGGTACTACAATATGAGTCGCTGCCAGTTCGAATCGTCCTATGACTCATGTGCCGCTACATACTAATACTATAATAAACTGTTGCATCCTATGTTGGATTAATAGGAAAATTAACAACGAAATGTATGAATATTCATATTATTTAATAAAATAATATGAATGAAATAATAAAAAATTGATCACTTGATATTTATAAATGGCGAATTTTATAATCTGTTCATAAAAAGGTGTATTTGGCGGAAAAAGTAGATGTCATAGAGATAGTAATAGGAACCATAATGTGGCGGAAAAAGTAAATGATATTGATATACAATTCCCATCGTCATTTGTAAGAGTACTGTTAAAGAAAACAGCATCTGTTTGTCCACCCCATGAATCTAGAATTCATTATATTTAATATCTTCCCAAATGATGGATATTGACTAAAACATCAGAATATGAGTCGGTTTACTTTTGTCCTAGATTTATAAGAAAAATTTTTGTCAGAACCTATGACCCAACGATCAACGACAGAAGTTTATGCATTACAATATACAGTAAATATACAGGGTGTTATCCAAGATATATATATATACAAAGTGCATGCAGGATAAATTTGATAAATATGCACTTACATAGAGAAAATTGATACATATGTGTTTTAATATTATATGTGCATTATGCAAACTGTTATAAAAAACAATTGTATTATACATATCTTTAACACGCAAAATACAGTGTAATTGTAGTTTCTGTCACGGAATATTTTCCATCTTATTTTCGTATCATGTTATCCGTAGCTGTAAGAGTGCTTTACAAAAATCTTTGGTAATGAAGTGATCTTTGGTGTAGAACGTGTAAGGTGGATCCAACTGACTATTCTCACTTCTCGGTTACAACTCAACTGTTTTCTCGATCCGACTTGTTTTTTTTTTCTTGCCCCTCAATATCCCCACTACGCACGCGTTCGTTAGGCGTCCACGGCCGTTGCAACGTATGTCTTCTTCCAAATATTCGATGGAAGGACTGGATATCGATGGCTCATCGGGCATGTCGGCCTTACGCTTCGGTGACATATTTTGTACCGACGAAACTGTTGGAAAGTTTTGTTGTCGAGTGCCGCTACACTAATTATACAGATTAAGGCCCGCCTAATCGATTTCGGTGATTTTTGAATGTATTGTCAAAATCATGATTTTACACACCTTTCCCATACATATAACTCCGGCTCGGCTTTAGTTTTCGAAATATCCATGAAAAATCTTTTTACATTTGCACTTTGACGTGGACTAGATACCGCTTAGGTTTGCTTTATGTTTATCTACAGTCTGGATTATATTATATATCCGTGCCACGATGCGTTTATAAAGAAGAGAAAAACTGAACCAATAATCAAAGGTTTCGTATAAATCTTTATTTAATATCATGGATAGTAACGTAAATAAAAAGAAAGCACAACAATAGCATTTTTTAAAGGTTAAGTTACCATAAACAATTTTTAAAAATTTTGAATTCTTTTTTACTCATATGTAATAAAAAAGTATTTGTTGGTTCGGTTTTACACAATATTTTTAACAGTATAATTTTTTAACTTTAAAAATGTTTCACTTTAGTATATTTTTTATTAAGTGAGGGATTTACCACAAGAGAGACTTCTATGTTTTATTGTTATTTTAAAATATTAAGCATTTTATCAAATGCAATGTTTCAAGAGAAGTTGTTTTATTAAGACTGCTATTTTTATTATTTAAATTTATTAATATACCGGTATATTGGTATATCGTGGAAAGTAATTTAATATTAATTTACTCTTTTGCGCGTTTGAACTTGAAATTTGAATGAAAAAATAGCTTTATAAAGATTGTTCTCGTAACAAAATGCTTTTTAGGACTATCTATGAATGATAATTTTCTAAATAAATCATTGGAAAGTACGCACAAGCATTAAATCTCACAGATCTTTTTCTTCGTCACTATTTTCTCGTAGTTTACATTTATATTTTTTTTAAACTATGGTACACAGACAAATTAAACGACACTATGCAGGTTATATCCTTCATTTTCGCAGTTGAGCGAAAGAGTAAACTAAAAATATATCTAAAATAACTATAATCCAACAACGATAACTAAAGACAAACTAAAAAAGAAAAGTACAATAGAACATCATGATGTGCTAGATACTATTCTTGTATAGAGAATGGATCATTTTAATCCATAAAGCCAATTATATTCTCAAATTATTTATTAATTCATAAATGTTTCAAACAGGATTTGTTTGGTTGGATATTATTGAATAAATTTTCGAATAGTTCAAATAAAAAGCAGAAACGAATTATTTGTTATTTGAACAAGTCTAAAGACAATGTTTAATATAATGAGATTAATTGTTATTTACAAATACAATTTTATTTTTTATTTATTACTTTTATTTATTATTTATCGGTCGTTGAGCAAATTTATTTCTACATAAATATAACATTTCAATCAGAAAAATCGCTGTAAATGACAACTGATAATTTTTAATAATATTAACTAAAAATAATGTGAACTGCGATCTGTCTATTGAAAAACAATCATATTAATTATAAGATTTTTTCATTGTACAAAATGAAACAGATAAGAGAAAAACAGAACATATTTATATATTATCATTTGTTGTCGAATTTAATCGAAATAGAAAATAAAATTTCACTTACAAACTTACTTACTAACTAAGAAATAATAAATAAATTATTTTTAGTATTGTTTAAACGATTATTACTTAAATAAGAAATTTAATTCTTATTCAGAATTAAAATGCTATTTTAAATTGTTATTTATTATTTAATAGGTAAATTAAATTTTGCTCAACTGTGGTTGTAAGAAAACAGAAACTTAATACATGAGATTAACCATAAAAAACTATCTTTTTTACATTATTAATTTTTTACATGTGGAGATGCAGTTCCATTTTTATCAGCAATTATATATCTTTTTGGCATCATTTGATAATGTTTCTCAAAATGAATTCTCATTAACCTTCCATGTATATTACCGATTTCAATTAATTTTTGAGATTTTGTGCTAATAAATTTACTGATTTTTGCGGGAAAACATTCCTCAAGTGGGTCAAAAGCGCGGATGGTGGTCTTGTTCGCGTCTGAAGTATAACGTATCAAATATTGCATCTTGTGAAATAGGTACTATCGAATCATGTGAAGAAAATTATATAGTTCCATTTTAGTTTTAATTTGAACTTTACGTTGAATTTGAACTTTCCTCCATATGTTGGGGAATAATGATGTAAACAAGTTAGTCTTTGTTAAAAATATGCCTCAATTGTATCATGGTCAATACGTCAGGCATTAAAGGGCTGTCCATAGTTATCGAGGATAACCCATGTATTCAAAAGGTATTTTTGGTATATGTTGTAATAATTAAATTTGATATATGTATATAAAAGATATTCCATGTATATATTAAAAAGATAAGATATTTATCTCTAAGAAAATATTATCTATTATTCTTTTACAATATATATATATATATATATATATATATACATACTACTACCATACGTAATATACTGGTGGAAATCCTAACACTATGTACTTATACTATAAATTGATATTAATACATATTAAAAGACATTAATACCGATACTAATACTATACGATATTAAACATCATCCTAATCATTTTACTTTTAGTAAATAAATAATTAGCTACGAGATCAGGGATTTTCTTTTGCACTGTAGCGTCACATGAGCTAGAGAACAATTCAAATCACGTTGTTGTTTTGCCTGGGAGTATCAATATCATTAGGAATCACGTAATGTAATAATAGATAAGCTTCGGGCAAAACAATGTCGTTGCTACATGCAACCGTCGAAAAAAGACGAATTTGAATTTTCTTTCCCGCGACCAATATAAATAAACGAACGCGATCTCAGGCGAGTCAGTATCTACGAGTACCTATCGAGTATTTATTAGTTACTAACGAGTTATCAGCGAACAAGTTATACACCGTCTTGGCGAATTTGTTAGTACGAGCGTCTTAACGACGTTATTTGCATTTATTAATCTATTTATTATTTTAACTACACTTGACGGGTTCAACGAGTTACTTCGTTATTACAACAACCATCACTTACAATCCTCTACAGCATTCCGCGCAGAGGTGCCTGCTTAGTTACATTTCAGAGATTCAATGTTTGTTCAGACATGGCATTGACGAAACGTTTCAATAAAAGCCCAACGATATGCATAGTAAATGGCATTAATATTCGGCAATGTATTAGGGCGGATATTGTATTACTGTATCTACAGATACAATTTTGGTGGAACAAATAGAGATTATATTACTGTATCTACAGATACTTGTCCTACTAAACTTGCCCACTTGGAACATCATTGTTATTTCAAATAATAAAGGAAATTGTTACTTGCTTGAAGTTCTAAGGTATAACGAATGACGAATTTACCATTCGATTTATGTAACAGACGAAATTACAATATATACTAGCCAGTACCGCTACCCACCGATGAATCAAGAGAAGATACAATATTAATTTTAAGCTCTGTCATTTCAAGAAACAATTAGACCGTCCATTTCACCGTATAACTCCGCCTTATGGATTGTATCGAAGATATTGGATGCCGATAGCACTGAACATTGTCGCATGATAATTAATTTTCGTGCACTGAACGAAAAAAACAAAGCGACAAGTATCCACTATTTCAAATTACCGAAACTCTGGACCAACTAAGAGGTGTAAAGTATTTCTCTATCTTTGATCTGGCAAATGGAATTTCAACGTTTAATATATCAAGTATTAATTCAATGAAATATAAATTCAAAATTATTTGAATGATATAATGGTCTCTCATCTCTATAGAAAGTTAAAATTTAAAGATTGTTGAATCACTTTAAAAATCGCGGATTTACTTACCCAATCAATATAAGTGAATTTTTATGTAAAGAAATAACATACTTAGGACATAATTTCTGCCGACAGTGTCAAACCAAGTCCAAGTAAACTCCATGCGGTAGAAAATTTTTTACTCCAAAGTCATAATCCAACAATCTAGAATCCAAGGACATCTAACAATTCTTAGGATTGACAAGTCACATATTATCGTTGTTATCAGAGACCATTTTTTTAACGCAAAATCATTGATTTAGCAGCTAGAAAAAGAAATCCGTTTGAAATGGACCGATGAACAATAGAAGCACTTTGAAAATCTGCAAGACGAAACCTGCATAAAATTAGTACTACATTATCCAGATTTCAACCATCTATTATCATTACCGACGCTTTAGATCATACAAATATTGAGTGCAGTATTGAGCCAAGATGAAATTGATCCCGATTTACGGGTTCCATATGGTTCTCGCAATTCATACCCAGTGGGAAGAGTTATTCAGCAACTGAGAAGGAATAGGAAAAACTACGCAATATTTACGAGCTTTTGTGTTCGTAAGTTTGCTCTCATCACTCACTATCGACCCTTAGTCTAACTATATTCAGTCAAAGATCCCATTTCAAGATTGGTCAAATAGAAATTAATGTTGCTAGAGTACAAATGCAATACCGTACTCAAACCTGGAAAACGAAACTAAAACACAATCGTGCAGTCTCGTAATTCAATAGTCTTCCTTTAATCGCTCGCAAAGATGAGGAATTCGAAGAGCACTTATCCAAGATAAACCGGTTATCGTATTTAAGGAATGGACCGAAATCAAGGAAGGTTTACATAGAGCGTACCTTTTAGCAATCTGAATGAAGGACTAATTACAGCGCCACGTCTATCAGTAGAAAGAGAAAAAGTTCACCAGGAAGCAACCAACACAACAACGAAAGACGTTGGTGCACTGTTCGTCAAATCCACATGGAAGGCGTTATAAACTCATTTACGCTAATAGCACCTTCGACACTAACCAACAATCATCTCAGATTAAGTCTGAACAATAAATAAAGTACTAATAATTCACAAAGGGATCTAATGACATTAGTCGAAGGAGATACCGAAGAACCTACTTCACTTGAAAATCCCAACCCATTGAGTGAAATAGAGAAATCACCCGATCAAAACCTGCAATTTCGTCTATCTCCTCAGCCTATAAGAATATAGACCCCACAAATCCTGGAAAGTAGTTGAACGCAGTTAAGAAGTATTATTTCCGATTATTAAGAATCAGATACAGATATATCACTCTCCTAAGATTCACAACCCGAGGAAGAAGAAGACAACCACGAGCCCTGTAAAATAAACGTAACCGGAGAAATATTTATCGCTATAAAGGGAAAGTGGGTACATTTAATAAGTCCGCAAATTGCTACTTAAAAGATGCCAGGGAAATAATTCTTGCTGATGTCGGTTACTTGGAAAAGAGTCACCTGCTAAGGAGAATCCGCAGGAAGGACAAATAATCATCACTACCATTCAGCCGTTCAGAATTTTTTCCATGAATCTAAAATAAATTTGTCATAAAATATATCTTTGAAGAACTGAAAGACGAAAATATACTACTATATAAATATAGTATATATTTAAATAGAATAGAATTTGAATAGAAATAAAAATAGAAAATAAAGACGAAAATCATAGTACTACGAAACTTCGAAACTATACTCAAGGAAACGAGAACAACAGCCGTTACACTGTCATTGGGAAAGAAACAGAATCAACCTATCACTCAGAAATACCAAACTCTCATCTGAAAAATATTCCAAAATACCAACGTCGAAGTTACTTTATATACGGAAACAAGTACAGCACCTCCGTAGGATATTCGGAAAGAGTTCATAGAAGAAACACATAGCAGTATGCAAACGAATGACCAAAATCTATAGACATTTCAGAGTAAGATATTCATGGCGAGGAATAAAAAACGATATAAATGAATTAAACAGAAAATACAAAAGCTGCTAGAAACAAGAATTGGTAAGAGCGAAAATTACACAACTGATGTTTACTACAGACAATTTATAGTGGAACCTGCCACGTACCGACAATACAAGGCAACTTAACCAAAAACTGCATAGCTATCGCGATAGCGAACACCGGAACCATAACTAAAGCGGATGCCTTTGCAACGATTTTAATTCCCATCTTCGGAACATCACGCGCAATCCTCACAGACAAAGGAACAAACTTTTCAGCTCAATTCGGAATCAGTCTTTTTCGATTCAGTAACAGTTATATTTTATGGAAAGTCAAATGTCTCATTGCGATGAAGTTTTGAATAGTACAAAATCAAAACTGATAATGGCGGTAACATACCACGGTTTCACGGCGGCAAATGGGACATAATAAATTTTGATATCGATCGAGCGGGAAGGGCGCGTGCATTTCGCAACCAACGCAGAATATTATTCCACGTGAGAATCGCAGAACCCTGTTTTCAAATTATGGATAATCTGACGGAATTAACTTTTATGAGTTAGACGTGATCATCAGTCGAGCAAGATAGGGCGAGAATCCAACGACGAAACGTTACCATTGATTGAAACAAACTTTAGATAATGTGCCGGTATTAGTTTCTAGTACGTTTTAATTAAATGTATTGCGCCTGTAAAAATACACACAACAATACGACACAAATAATATTAAATTCTGAGCTAAATTTAAAATGTAGTATTTATAATATCGTTACTATTTCGCACTTTACCATGTATGAAATTGACCGATATGTCTTTTAGGGAATTCATATCATTGTTTTATATTATTATTATGTACATAACGTGTTACTATATTTACCTTTTTACTATTATTTTATTTTACTATTATTATCCTATTAGATTGCGTTTGAATAAGAGNGATGGCAGCCAGAATCTTGGTAATTTGTCGAGTAATCAATAAAGAACTAATTGTAATACTATTTTTGAAAACAGATCTGAATTAATGTCAAGTCACGTCGATATTTTTCATCGAGTCATGAATATTTGAAACACATGCATTCTCAGTTCTCACACAGTCTGACAGGACGAAAGAAGGAAATCTAACTGGAAAGAAGGAAATTAGTGTATGAATGCGCGTTTCATTCACGATCGATGAAGGTAGAAAGTGCTTACGGGAGAGAGTGTAGGGCGAGCAGAGAATGGTGAATAAGAATGGGAAACGGATCAGCGGAATGACTGGCAGTCAAAATAATAGGCCTGGGGAATTGTAAGTGCGCCGCGTTTTCGTGTCAAAAACAATGCACGTAGTAAAAGGGTAAATGAAGAAACGATTTTTTGTCGATTACGCGTCTGTCAGGTTTGTTTACGAGCAAGACTATAGTAAGTGCTATTTTAGCAGAATGCAAGAAAATGATGGGTATCTATGTGGGTGTCACGTTTATCCGCAGTTTCATACAAAAATCTGAAAGTTAGAGCGAGAACGTTGTTGTGAAAGTAATGATAAATAGAGTGCAGATGTTTGTGTAAATTCATATTTTTATAAATTAAGAAAATAAAATCTGAGTAGACGATTGTTTTGCTATAAATGTTATAACGTGTACTATATCGTGTATGTTTCATATTTCGTTCGATCTACTTCATATATAAACCTATAGTACCTATAGTCATTGCTATATATATTTATTTAATTAATATGTATTATTAATATTTATAATAAAACAATTGTCCATAAACATAAATGTTTCAGTAACTATATAGTAGTGGCATTAGCATGATGTTAGGCATTATCTTACATTAGTCTTTGATTCCCGCTCTCTCACTTGCATGAAGTTGTAGGATTATATCCCGACCATTGCACTAGACAATTGTACGTCCCTGTTTATAAAATATATACGTTGTCATTTACTATATAACATTTTGTTCAATTGCAATATCCAGTCCAGCGAACTCGTACCCACAATGATATAGCTTTGTCACTCGAGGTTTATCAATTAGTTGAACGTTATGTTATTAAATAGGTTTTGGAGTTTGATATTTATTCACACAGATTTAGTTTTTACGTTATGTGTTTCACCATCATGTACAGTCATATGAACACACCGGATACACTCAATTAATTAACACGTGGCGGATGCGTAAGATAAAGGAGTGTCGTTAGAAGTCGTACCAACTTAGCATGTAGGAAACTAGTGATCATACCAACTTAATATTTTCTGCAACACGTTACCAGTTTGCTATTAATATTTCCCGCTTTCTGTTCGTTAGCCATAACATCGCGTCAATTTTTTCCCGTGCCTTGTCATTCGTTGTAGCTCCCGGCTACATATACGATAGCCAAAATTCTCGAGCTTTCTTCGCTATAAGTTGATTCGTCTTCGCATCTATTTCCTCAGCAGTCAGTGCAATTAACAACGCTGAATTTGCCTGACTAGCAACTCCATAACCTAAAAGATAGCACAGCTACATAATCGTCTCCTGTAGCTCGTCACCACCTTCTATATTTTGTATTAGTTTAAACTTTTATTTACAGTCCTGCATGTAACTGAAACAATAACCATCTCAAAAATTATGTAACTATAAATAATAGAATGTTCCATAGCATGAAACTTTTTATTTATATTTACTTTTCATTTCTTTGTAATACAAGATGCGGAGATAGTATATTTCATATATCTTCATCAAGTTTCAAAACTCGTCTTTGAAATTAACAAACCTGATTGAACGGTCAACATGGCTACAGTTATTGGCGATTTTAAAATAATATTTTCGTAAGTCCCTGATCGAGGGAACTTGGATAAAGGTGGTCTTATTTGCGCTTTTTGATGTCGTATGAAGTTTTTTTATTTCACGAGATTTTTGCTAAGCAAATCTTTAAGACACGACCTTAAGATTAATCTTCAGTCAAAATTATAAATTCAAAAGACATCTAAAGACTGTTCTTGAGACGATCTTAAATATAAGACTCGGCTTTGAATATCGTCCATAGATTTATATGAAGCAGGTCATATGGGATGCAATTTTGAGCGTGAGAAACCTATTGTTATATAGGATATAGTAGCAAAGTTCCTTTTGTCAAATATAATATGTGGAAGACTAAGACGTTGTAAAAACAAGAATACATTTTCGCATCTTTCCTTGTTAAAGTTAACGTATCTGTTGAACTAATTACTTTTTGATATAAATAGATTAATATCTTTTTGTAGGGAATGTTGATACAAATCAATTACTTTACTTAAAACTATATGATTCTATAAAAAAGTATTTTGTCATCATATGATTTGCACTTGGCCATATACAAAAAAAATTATTATACCAAATTATGTTTCCTTTGAAACTATTCATTTCTTGTCTAAAACATTTTTTCATACAATGGATAGTATTTTAGTAATTTGCATATATTTCTTAAAATCAAACATCCTATATATATTTTAGTGTTGGAAGTATAAAGAAAAAATCTATTTTTTATATTTTTTATTTCGTATTTCCATCTATTTCTTATTTTTAATCAAATATATATATAGCAGTTTGTATACTGCTATGTGTTTCTTCTATATATATCTGTCGGTTATCGTTGGAGTTCGTGGTGTATAACGCATCATCATGTGAATTGGCCATCGTTGTTGTATACTATAGATGATATTTATTGACACGAATGTGAGTATTACAGTGTTTAACAAGTAATAGCGGTGATTGGATAATCGAGAAGTCGATGACAATGAGTTTAGGTTCGATAACGAATCCACGGTCCACGGGATGACGAAGGCAATCTGATACAAGATTCTGGTGTCACTCAACGCACTTGCTCACAGTACTAGTTGAATTTATCGTACTATACCTCAGTCCAAGTGGAACTGCCCTTATATACTCCTTTCCGTACTTCTCTGTACCGCTCGGGTGAATCTTCGTTTTTAAGGAAAGCTATCTAATTACTGCAAAACCTTAATTACACAATACCTAAAAAAGTCCAGTTATGTAAAGTTTCCTATCATATATGCAAAATACTATTAATATTGATACATATAAAAATGAAAAAGGTAATAATAAATTGACATATTTATAATTTCTCTGATTTCGAGTGCGTCCTTTTTATTGATTATTCTGTAATGACAAAATCAGGAATATGTCTAATAAAGAGAAAAAATAAAGGATGAATATATGATTTCAATCAAAAGCTTTTGGCACGTTTGGGACGCAACTGTTCCACTGTACAGCAGTAACTTTAGATGACCGATCGTTATTACCACGTTATTGACTACTTCTGGTCTCGGCGACATTTGAATTGTGCCTGAAATTGTACTAGTTGGTTTCGTAGGTACCCAGATAGATACCCTCATCCAAGAAGTCTTCGTTTTTGTACTTCCCGTTCGTGGTTATTACGTTTTGCGTCTATCTTCTTAAGCATCTTTGTTGAGGTAATCCATACTGCATCCTGAAGACAGTAAATACTGTAGATTCATATTGTTTCGACTCAAGATCTCTACCTGACTCATTTATGTAATGCCCTGATGTGTATGTGATTAATTTGAATTTTACGATGAACTACAAATTTTTAATAGTTAATAACCAAAACTGAGAAGCTAAATAAAAAATCGCGCAGTCACCATCTACTTCTTCGACCGTTGGGTCTTCGTGGCGCTTTTGACAATGATGAAATGTAGTCCCAGATTATGGACATAGAAATATGGATAGTACCATAGCTCTGTGGTCTATTCATCTCTGGATATAGTATTCGTGATTCGTGATGTAGTCGCACGTGACTTGCCTCGTTGCTTATTGCTCCGATTTAGCCGGTTACTCTAGCTGGTTTAGGATCAGTTGCCTGCGGTCTCTGAAGCAGAAAAATCAGAGACTATTCAAGAATTTTGAAGATAAATCTGTGTTATACTGTTCATTTTAAAATAAAATGATATATCTCATTAAGTTCCTCAGAATAAAATATTATGCCTATTTGCATGATAAGATTTGCTTTTGGAAAGAAATACTCTGTGCAAGGCAAGTTGTGCGATAATAATTTAAAAAGAGTTGATATTTCTAATTTTATAGAGTGCTTACTTCATAAATATATTTGTAGGAAAGTCCTGGAGAAAGCACTTGTTTAAATATTATTATGTAAAAGGTTGAGGATCTCGTTCAAAATGCATATCCAGTTTGGTACTCAGGAAGGTCTGGTTTGTGTTCAGCAAATATTTATAGAATATGAAGAAAAGCAGTGTAACAAAGATAATAAAATATTTTGACACATATTTCTTTACAGGATGTCAGCAAAAATTTAATTACACAATATCTAAGAATATTTTGAAAGTTTACATCTATTTTATTTCTACATATGCAAAAACATACTGTTAACATTGGTATATAGAGTGGCTTGCTAAAGTATTTACATTTGTTATAGAAAACTTTAATATTCATATTGTATGTTGTATATAAAACATTTCGAAATTTTGTTAGCACTGTAATGAGATTGCTCTATTCATATTGCCAATTTAAAAATATATATAAAAGTTATAGAATATTTAATGTAATCTTATATTTAGTATAAAATTAATATACAGTATGTATAGTCATCTTATGCGTATAATGTATTATATTAAAAATGGTCCCACTGAATAGTGAGACTTACTAATCTTATGAATGATTGCTTATTTGATTATTTTTATAATATCTGTAAAATATATGTACATATACTTGTATTAAATATCTTATAATTTGTGCATTCATTTTTAGAGTCGTTTAAAATTTTTTAAATGTAATTATGATAGTTGGATATCATTAAGCATTAATGAAATTTGAAAATATTTTATATAATATGCGTATCATAGAAGGTCTATGAATGCTTTTAGTAGCTACGGTATAAAAGTGAAAGAACAAAATAAATTGACACGTTCTAATTATTTTTTTCACTTTGTGTCAATGTTCCGAGAAGACTACAGTTCATTTCTTCAGATCTGTTCAAGTTGTGATTAAAATACGATCGGAAACCGAGGAATTATAAATATGTCATCCAATAATCAGTGTTAAAGTTTTCTTTAATATGAACTACATAAATTGATAGTTAAAGACAAGTTTAAATCGATCGATAGACGAATTTAAAATTGGAATAATTTGACGCGATAAACGTGATTGGTAATCAAAATCCTTTTAGAGCCGTGAGTGGCAGCATTGGCTTCGAAGTTTCATCCTAGACAAACGAGACAGTATTTTCTTGTGCGCTAGCGCAGGATGTGGTAGTCGCGGAAGTGACTGTCAACGCGGAAATCGGCAATCTTGTAATTGCCATATCGTTTCTACACACGTTGTGTTAACGAAGTCAACGGTGATAATTTCGTGGTGTCTTATATGTTTAATAAACTACGAGGGAAGCGTGGAAAAAAAGGTAAATAACTCGAGTAGTAAACTTGGTCGGTGACGAAAACACACTCGTACCAAATCGTGTCAAAGATTTTTCCAGTAAAAACGAATATCGTGACATGATTTAGATACAAAACCGTGTTGTAAATCGATCGTGTGTCTTGTGTCTTGTAGCGTCGAGCGACGATTACGGTATTGACCACGAAATTACTAATCACAATTATTCCGAGCACAAACACAAACAATGAGAATCATTTCGAAATCGTGACAAGTTTAAGCTTTATCGTTTGTTATATAAAAAGTAATTGTAACGCTGTTTTGACGAGACGCGATCGTGATGATACGCGTCTACAGGAGTCGTAAATTCCCGTTACATTTGTTTAATCAACACCACGAAAGAATCGATTCTCTATTTCGATTATGAGAATAAAGGTGGTTGAATTAAATATTACACTGAACGAGCAGGTTAGAATATATTGTTTATTATTATAATTGGTCTCACGGAGAGTATAAATGTTTGTAGAATATCGTGTCGTAGATTAAGAGATGGTAAGGTAGATATATTGTAAATACGATATGAACCGAAAGCTGGGTTGAATAACTCAGCGTCTACGAAATAATCCTTACACTTATCGAGTTGGTGACTGAGTTTTGACTGACTGTCGGCTGTCGTGTTATTACGGAGGAAAACTCGTTATGGGTGTGTCTAGAGTACGAAGAAAGCAAATTCGTTAATTACACTTTACATTAGGAATGTGAGGGTAACGATCAGACATGCCAATTGATTAAAGAACGTTAGTAAATGAAGGTAGATGGTGGAAGTCTCCTACCAATTTGGATCGTGGGTGACATTGCTCATGGCAAAAACTCGCTTTTTAAGAAAGGATAGTAAGCCTAAGGATTGTTTTAAGGACCATCCATAAACCGAAGACACTCACGGGACAGAGTCCTTCTTGTTAAAAATATTAAGCTTTATGATGGGTCCTTAGGTTTATTAGGAGGGTCTGAGTAACGGTAGGTGGATCTCAAGCGGCCAGACAACGAGGAATGGCGTATGGTTTATTTCATGCGACGCAGCCCGTCTGAGGCGGCTCCGATCAAATTCTATGTGCGGGATCAGCTGCGTCTTTTATCCATCTCTTTCGCGCTTAGTGGTTGTCCTGTCTTGTCTGGATCGGGTTAACGAGGTAGAGGGACCAGACATTTGACGCCACGATTCAAGATATTCCTTGCAGTCTGCACAGTAGCTGTTCTAATGATTCCATCAACTTCTGGATAGACCCAAAGGCCATTGCATTGAGGGCACGTTGTTATTTCTGAGGATGATGATCGTGCCTTCCTGGATGCTGTGACCACCCTTGCTCCATTTGTTGCGATTGATTAGCTCGTTTAGATATTCCCGGTGCCAGCAATTCCAAAAATGTTGCTTTATTTGTTGAATATACTACCATCTGGTGAGCCGATTGGATGGAGTGTCCTGGAAATCTCGCTGCCGCAAATTCAACAAGGAATTGCCAATGTGAAAGTGGCCAGGAGTGAGGACTAGGGGATCATTTGGATCCGTGGATATTGGAGTCAGCGGTCATGAATTAAGGATGGATTCCATTTCAATGATGAGATTGTTAAATTGTTCACCTGTGAGTAGTTCACTCGTTGCGGACGACGCGTCTAAAGTGGCGTTTGAATGACTTTACTGCTGCTTCCCATAGCCCACCGAAATGAGGAGAATGAGTGGGGATGAAGCGCCATTTGATTTGCTTATCGGATAGGAATGCGTTTACTTTTTCCTTGTGATTGTCCGACTGAAATAAGTCATGAAGCTCTTGTAATTCGTTGTTTGCGCCAATGAAGTTTGTGCCGTTATCGGAGTGGTTGGTCGAGCAAAACTCTCGCTAAGCGATGAATCTGCGAAGAGCGGCGATGATGCACCGCCTTAACTGCTAGCCATATGAAGATGGCCATGTATACCTTGTTCTGACGACGGTTACGATCTTGTTTCTCCTTGGTGTGGAATGGCCCACAATCGGCGCCGACGTTTGTGAATGGAAGAGATTCCGTTACTCGAGCCTCCGGCAAATTACCCATTATGTAATCTACCGGTGGTGGTTGAGCGCGATAGCAACGGACGCAAATTTTAATCGTACCATATTGACTTCGGCCATCGATGGGCCAGTATCATTGTCTCATTGCATATAACGTAGCCTGTGTTCCGGACTGCATGTGGATTTCGTGTTCATCTTCGACAATGCGTACTGTAACGGATGACTTAGGTAATATGGGATGTTTCTGGGCAAAGGTCATCGACGACTGACTGAGTCGGCCCCCGACTCGCAATATTCCTTCCTTATCTATGAACGGGTTGAGTCGCGTGAACTTCCCCTTTATTGCCGCCTCTCGATTCCTTTGGAGCGTGCGAATTTCCTCGAAGAAATGGATGGTTTGCAATAATCTGATTAGCTTGTCGTGTATTCTGTTTAATTCGGTTGTGCTCGATTATGTTTTTGTCTCCAACGGAGACAACGGGCAATAATTCGTATCAACTCGGCATGAATATCTTTGCAACAAGCTGTAATCGGTAGGAGTCGCGATCAGATAAATCACTCCTTTCTGTTCCGGTAATTCAATTTTCGGTGTTAGAATCCATGTCGGCCAGCAGCTGTTCCGGCTGTTGGAGTCATGCAGAACCGTGCTGTCAAATCAAAACTCTTCGGGCGTTTGGCCGCGCGATATTAGATCCGCAGGATTGTCATTGGTAGGAACGTGGCACCAATCGCGGATGCTGGTTTTTGTTTAGATTTCGGAGACTCTGTTAGCGACGAATGTTTTGAGAGTGTGAGATGATGTATCGATCCAGTAGAGGACGATAGTGCAATCGGTCCAATAGATAGTTCGAGTAATTTTATGCAATAGGGTCTGCTGTATTGTCAACATCAGGGACTTAAGAAAGAGTGTTCTGCTTAGCTTGAGCCGAGGAATGGTACGATATTTGAGCGGGGTGACTTTTGATTTTGCGGTTAGCAGTTGTGTCCAGACGCGACCGTTAGAGTTATAGGTTCGGAGATAAACACAGGTTCCGTAAGCCTTCTTGCTGGCATCGCAGAAGCCATGCATTTCAATCTTCGTTGTAGATTTAACTATTGTCTTGTATTAGAACCTAATGTTGTTTAATAATGGTAATCGGGAGTAGTATCTGTCCCACTCTGTATGTAAATCAATCGGAAGTGATTCATTCCAGTCGATTTTCGATGACCGTATTCGTTGGAGCAGCATCTTGGCTCAAATAATCACCGGCGCGAGCAAACCTAGCGGGTCGTATATTTTGGCGATCTTCGAACTGATGGTTCGTTTCATGACTCAGGAGGAGGTGGGTCTGACCTTGACCGAGAAAGAACAGAATCGTCGGATGAGTTCCAAAATACACCCAGCGTTTTCAACGTTTGCGAATCGCCCAAGTGCTGGTGGTGGTTTGTTTCCTCTGCGGAGAGTCCTCGTAATAATTCATTGCCGTTTGAGGCCCATTTGTGTATGTATAAACTAGCTAGTTGAAGTAACTCGGCTAGTTCTGATCTAAGCGTAAAGGCTTCGTTCTTCGTGTCAGCTTCGGTGAGAGCATCGTCAACGTAGAAATCCCGCTCCAATGCCTACGCTACATGCGGAAATTGATGTCCCTCGTCTTCTGCCAGTTGCTTGAGGCACCGAATGGCTAAATACGGGGCTGCAGATAAACTGAGCGTTATTGTATTGAGTTGATATGTTTCGCTTTCTCCACTCGCGCTGCACCATAATATCATTTGATATCTTCGGTCCTCTAGTCGTACGAAGAATTGCCGATACATCTTCTCAATATCGCCAGTGAGTACGTATTGGTAGAGCGGAATCTAAAAGTATGCAAAATAAATCTTTCTGTGGCTTGGGCCTTGTATAAAGTGTATCGTTGAGAGAGATTTCGGTTGTGCTTCGTGCCGATCCGCCGAAGACGACACGGAGTTTGGAGGTTTGGCTCGATGCTTTGATTACGCCGTGATATGGCAAATACTACCTATTATTGTCGGAGTTGTTGGTGTTGATCTTCATCATACGTTCCAATTCCAGGTACTCCCGTAATACCGTTCGTTATTCTGTTTCGAAGCGCTTGTCGCGTTGGAATCGGCGGTTGAGTGAGGCGAATCGGTTCATTTCCAGCGTTTTTGAGGATTGGAGTGACTGAAGTTGGTCGTTGGATGAGAGAGCGACGATGTATCGTCCTTCGCCGAGGAGGGTAACAAAAAACCGTTTTATAAGAGGGAATCGTTTATAAAACGGTCGCGGATAAACTCACGAGAGAAGAGACGGTGTCCACCCTGCGGACCCCACAAGAGGATACCTCCAACTGACCATCAATCGCAGCGGTGATGCTGTCAACCCTCATACCCGATGACCAAGAAAAAACTGACACGCTGGAGCAAATCGGGATCAGGTGGAACATGGCAACCCTCCGAATGTTGAGGACACACCAGAGATTCGGATTGTAGATCCCTGCGGCGCTGTGAAACGAGTGACGAAAGGGAAATATTCCGGATCCGACCTAATCGAGGTAGAGGTAATCCAACGCGCCGGGTGAAATTCATCAAGAGCTCCTTACGCTAATGAATGATTGCCTCACCTGGGGGTCTTCCCAAGAAGATAGAAAGTAGGGAATGTCATCACCGTCCCGAAAGGGCCGGATCGAGACAGAAGTAGCCCGAAATCATACAGACCAATCTGCTTGCTCTTTATGGTGGGCTCTTTATGCTGATGAGACTGATGGCTGCTAGGATGTCAACGCTTTTCCACGAGCACGTGATGTCTTCGGACCGACAATACGGCTTTCGCCCCGGAAGATCGACGGTGGACGCAATTACCAAACTTCGCATAAAAGTCGAGCGGAAAGAAGTACGTCGCAATCGCGCTTAACATATCAGGCGCCTTCGACAACGTATGGTGGCCGAACGTAAGATATGAGCTGAAGAGAAGAAGCTGTCCTGACAACCTGTATCCATTGTAACTCGGAGCTACTTCTCAGAAAGAACTGTTTTTGGAACCTTATATTCGACGACCTGCTGGCTAAACTAACAACAAGCACGAGAGAATGCGAACCGATCGTGTATGCGGATGATATTGTAATACTGGTCGTGGGAAACGGACACGTGGCTATGCGTACCTTGTACAAAGAGCTGTTCGAGCCGATAATCACTTACGCCGCAGCCGGCTGGGGCGACTTGCTGAATGGAAAAATAAAGAATATGTTCATGAGATCACAGAGGAAGGCACTCCTATAGGTGACAAAGGTTTACAAGACAATATCCACGGAAGCACTGCAGTTCATCGCTTATGCCCATCGATCTACTAATCGAAGTAAGAAGAAAGAAGAGAGGCCATGAAGAAGCAAGCAGCAAGAATGTAATAATCAGATAAGCTATTGAAAAGTGGTAAGAACGTTGACAGGCTACGCAGAAGAGCAAGACGGCCTTCGATTACTTCGACAGCATCAAAGATAATCTTGAGAACTGCTGGGTAAGACCCGATCACTACATGACACAGTTCACGGGACACGGGGATATCAACAGCAAACTCAAGACATTCCGTCTGAGTGAGGTGGACACATGTGACTGCGGCGTGGAAGAAACCCCTCAACATATATTGAAAAACTGTCAGACCTACAATGAGGAACGACAGAAACTGCGAAACGCTATACAAGAACTTGAATTGGACTGCCCAAGGAGTGTTCTGCGGGCAAAGAAGCAGAAGGGATGACAGTTTCGCAAGACATGGGGCAGCAGAGAATGCGACCAGAGAGAAGATCGACGCAACCGGGTAAGCAGACAAGTCAGCTCCTAAGGCGAAGTGTAAGACTGGCGCGACGGGCACCTGAGCGGAGCAGAGGGGAACCGAATTCACTGAACGACAGAGACAACAACAACAACAACTAAATGAAGAATCGCAGAGAAGAAATAAACGGATATAACAAGCAGCACGATGGATTGAGGATAGGACAATAAACAAGGTAGAACCAGGGAAACAATAATAACAAAGAACCAGGGTGCAGAAAAAACACGATGCGTGCGAGCTGCAGAGGAAACATGCGATCGTCGGTGTAAGCGGTACCCATACAAAATGGTTGCCGAGAGAGTGCAGGGATAATCGGCTGGAGAGCCAACCTGCTGGCTCCGAGCTATATGCTGGCAACTCCGCCTCCTCAAGGTTACCGCTGGTAACGGCGCGGCGCGATGCACGCATTCCGTGGCACCAGCTAAGCGAGCTGCCGCCCGAAAGGGTAGGTTCAATTTGTCCAATGACCCGCAAGGAGAGGGCAGGGTTTTTCCAAGTTGCACGCCGACCATCTATGCGCGCCGTTCCCAGGGCAAGGGGCGCTGGGAAGTGGGTGTAAGTTAAATAAGCGAAGCCAGACCAAAGTCGAACCTCTACGCTCACATTACTTGCTATATAGTCCCCACGCAGGGAGGATTTTGCTTCGGCAAGTCCATGGGGGCTGGCAAACTCACGTCCCCGAAGCCAGGGAGGACCGTCGGGACAAGCGTCCTGCTTACGCGAGTCCTCTGTGTACACCGCAGGGAAGGTTGCCGGGAGCGTAAGGCGCTTAACCTTTCGCTCTCTCGGTTACGCTCTCTCTACGTGGCCTTGGGTAGTAGCGCACCCACGACCCTGATGCGAAGGGTGAGACCGTCGGGATAAGTTCCCGGGTACGCAAGTGTCTTGAGGCCCCCACTTACGTGAGTCTCATCTGGCACTGTCGAGCACGGTTAGCAGGTCGCCGGCCGGCAATGAATGGCCGTACACTCACACAAAATAGTCCCACCAATGACTTAGAATGGTACCACGGGGGTTGAGCGTAAGCCCGGAGGGAGTACAGACAGAACAGACCGAGGATATAAAAAAGAGGGTCCTGACGTTTTGTGTGAAGAAAGTCAATAAGGAGCAAACCGCAACCATTCTGCGGTACTCCAAGGATATGAGAGACATCGTGGAGAAACTCCTGCTCCACAACAGCTACATAGCCGGAAGGCTAGAACAGAGTGCGGGTGATGTCAAGAATACAGAAAGCGCAATATTAAGCGCTGTAAGCAAGTTGCTGCAAGCCAGCAAGCGGCTTAAGACGGTTGTCAAGAAAACGAAGGCTGAGCCAAAACAGCTCTCGTATACCGAAAAGGTTAAAATGACGAAAAATAAGGTTGGGCATATGGCGGTAAAAACGCCGAAGAATGTGGTTATAATCCACCGTTGAAAGGGTGGACGACGAAATTAAAACCAGCGATGATGCGCGTGATGCGATATATACGTTGGTAAATCCACGTAAAAGGGGAATACAAGTTACCGCAATTAGGAAAATTAGCGGTAATGGTCTAGTCGTGGAAACGGCGAAGTCAGAAGGCCTGAAAGCGTTCACTGAGAATGCGAAATTAAAGACGGCTGACTTAAAAGCCAGCACACCACACAGAAGGTTGCTGCGGATGATTATGTACGATGTCCCAAGAGAGATCCCAGAAAAGAAGATACCAACCTGTATGCAGAAACAGAATCAGGACAGTCTTAAAGAAGAGGCAGACGTTGTGGCAATCAAATTCTGCTTCAGGACAGGTCGCTAGAACCTCAAGGAGACTAACTGGGTAATAGGAGTAACCCCCCTTCCCCTCAGATAAGGGAATAACTTTCAACTGGAACTACAAGAAAACAGAGAAGAAAGGCGAACACATGGCTTCCAGCGTGAGCTGCTCTATGTATAAAAATGCGTTAGAAACACCGATAGCAAGAACGCGCTATGAATAAGAAAACCCATGAAAATGGAAATTGGACATTGGAGAAGAAGAGGAATAAGGATTCTGCAGCATAACATGTACCGATACAAAATTGTTCTCCACGAAACCAGGACGCAGATGGTAAGTAGACGAAAGTCGAACGCGAACATCTAAATGCGAAGCCAGTATGAGTTTTTACTTTAGATATGGCGTGGTCGACCAAAAGGTCGGACCCTTAAACGCACATATTACTTGTATGGTCCTTCACTGGTGCGTCGGATGTGAGCTTGAAGTGTTTTTCGCATCGTCGATCTGCTTCTGAGATGTGTTTAATCGAGTATCTTTCGTCGATTTCCCAAAATCGCGCGATGTCTGCTTGTAGAGTCGTCGTAGATGCGTGAAATGTGTTTGTCGCAGTTTGGGAAGTTGGACTCTCCCCGATTACCCAACCGAATCGCGTTTTTGCAGACACAGTTCAGGTTCATCTGGTTACGTTAGATTGATTTGTCCGACACACATCGACGCGAGTGTTGAACCCGAGCTTAGTACGACATCAATCGGGGCTGGTAAATGAAATCGTGGATCGGCTAATCTGGTACTCCCGGGTATATCAAATGTCGGGCGATCGGTGGATTGACTTGGGGTTAAGATCGATATGGTCGGGATAGTAAGGAACGTTAATGTTTGTTCGTATGTACCGTCAGTGGAAGTAATCGTGGTCGTGATGTATCGCTTAGAGGTCGTCGTCAAGGTTCTAGAGCTCCAAGTGACACCGAACATTTGTTTTGCCTTATTTCAAGCGTTTTTGCCAGTTTTTCCGTAGGAGCTCTCGACAACGGATTGGTTGTTGCTTATCGTTTAAAACGTTAATTTGCGCTGGATAATGATTCGGATGCTACTGGTCTTGTACGTTTGGTTTCCAATGGAGTCATCGATCGTCGGTGTCATTTCTTACGTGTTCGTCTCGGACTGGCGGATGGGCTTGGAGACAAATTCGTTCATGGTTCCCCGAATTGTGCGTTCTAGTAGATGTGCGAGGATGTGTAGGTGACGAGGGAGTATCTGAGCGTCTGCTTGACGAGGAGGAGTTTCGGCTTGATGTGGAGGAGTTCGACCTTGAGTGTTGCTTATCCTGATGTAACATCGTGTTATGTCGTTGCCTGCACATACGATATGATCCAGCGCGACAGTCTCGCGCTGTGTGTCCTTTGTTCAGGTAATTTAAGCATAACGATGCTCTTTTAGCATCGTTACACATTCTATTACGGCTCGAAGGACCAAAATGTTTCGACTGTTCGCGGAGAGACACGATCTCGAAGAAGCGCGTAGATGGGATCCGTAAATTCCCGTTACGATTCAAATAATCAACGCCACGAATAGATCGATCCTCTTATTTCTGTTAGGATAATAGGGGTAGTTGAGTTGGTGTAACACTACGGTTAACAGGTTATAATATAGATATATCGGGTTATCATTGGAATTCGTGGTGTATAACGAATCATCATGTGAATTGGCTATCGTTGTTGTATACTATAGATGATATTTATTGACACGAATGTGAGTATTACAGAGTTTAACAAATAATAGCGGCGATTGGATAATCGAAAAGTCGATGACAATGAGTTTAGGTCCGATAACGAATCCAAGATTCTGGTGTCACTCAACGCACTTGCTCACAGTACTAGTCGAACTTATCGTACTGTACCTCAGTCCAAGTGGAACTGCCCTCATATACTCCTCTCCGTACCTTTCTCGGGTCAATCTTTGTTTTTAAGGAGAGCTATACAATTACTCCATACTTCTGTTAGGTACACGTCCCTCCCGTGACTGTGGCTACGTTCAGCGACCCGTTATGTCAGTTCGAGCCCAAGCCCACTGTCATAAATCTCGGGCAAACATAATTGGATTAAATCATAAACAGCTATTTTTAACTTTTATTATTTAAGTACGGCTATAATAAATAGTCTGGACTAAAGTATTGGAGACCTTCCCAAATATTCCAAAAGAAAGGCGCCGATGTCCTTTCATCTCTGACAAGTATTACTATGAAATATTTTACAGTATTTTGCGCCGTCTTTGGAAAGATTTCATATATTTAATATGTTGTTTAGTAAGTAATTAGTATATAAATCAGTAATCTTAACTGTTTTCGCATATTTGTGTAAGTAAAATATAAATAAAATAGAAATTATTCCATAGTTTTTAGGGGACCTAATTTGTATAAATACAATGAAAAATACTTTTCACTTTTCGGCCCATTTCAAAGTTGGTAATATTTTTTGGAGAAAAACTTTTTATTCTACATGGAACTATGTACGCATGTACATACTTTTTTGAGACTGTTTGATAGTACTTCTCAAAACGAATTCATTAACTTTCTATCTATACGACCAATTTCAATTAGTTTATAAGGTATTCAGTTTACAAATCTACTGATTTTTACGAATAAAATTACGCTGAAATAATATGGGTCGTGTTCACACAGTATGTGAAATTTGTTTTTTAACAAATATATACAGTGATATAAAAGCAATATCTCGCACACTATGATGTTGAATATTAATGTAATTCCAACGTTTCTTGGGACAGAAGTTTTTGAATAGCGGCTCCTTTGTTGATTTCATAATTATCATCGACGATTAGTTTGTATAATTAGAGTTTAATTTATTAAATACCGTATTTAAAACTCAACTGTGTCTATACTGTGTGAATCGACAAACCGTCGAAAAACTGATCGGTCAGGTACTGCTGTGACCATTCTTGAGAAATATTAGGGAAAGTAATGGGATGACTTTGTGATATGTTTGAATATTATGCATTTTCAGTAATTCTGCTAATTCTGTTAATACTTTATTAATCGTTTTGTTCAAAAAGAAAGAAAAAATTGATTTGTTAGGGGTAGGTTATTGTTGATTCTTTTTTAATATTGTACCTTATCCCACGAAAATGAAACCACTGATCAATCCTATAGTCGTGAGGAAGCTGACTATAATCTAATATTTAATAATATTTTGCGATTACCGAATTAAGAAAGCTAATCCAATCCCAATATGGATAATCAATGTTTTCATTTTCCTGGGATAAAGTTTCGGTCGGTGTAAATTTTTATATTAAAGATCAACGATATTAAAGATCGCTCGTTATAGAGATTTATTACATTGCTTTTTGTTCGTTACGAATAAATTATTCAACGCAGTGTGTCTAAAATTCAAGAACTTCAGCTTCGTCATTTGTTTTATAACATTCGCTCGTTAGGAGATTGTTAACAAACTGGAATGGTGTATTTATAGACACTTGGAATCATTTCCTTAACAACGTATGTTAAATGAATACCAATAATCAGTACGAGAAACCGAAATTATCGAATTGCATCGGGACGAGAAATTTTCGCGAGATCGGATGAGGTCCCCGAAAATTTTCAAGATCGCCGAAAGTTTCGTAATTTGAGATTTTCAGGATTCCATAGAATTTTTAGGTTCTCGAAGAGCTTCAGTAGTGTTGGGATAAAGTTCGCTCGTAAGGATCCGCGCCGCAACGCGCGGCAAAATTTATCCAAGCAAGTGTATTCCAGAAATTAATCGGAAATCGGGCTTATCTTTCCTTGGCTCGTTCACCTCAAGTTGCGTCGAAAGTGAGAATGGGACATATCGAAAGCGAATGACATATGTTGAGAGTGTTACGTAGGAGACATAAGAAATCACGAAATTAATAGATCACCAGTGATTTTGTCACGTAAAGAATCGAAGATGAAAATAAAAAAAAAGATTTTATTTACTAAAACCTTTATTACAATAATAATAGTTTAGTTCTCAGCTCCAACCGTGACTTTCCAAGAATGAAGTTCTTACAACTCCGTCGCATACCCACACAAGTGTTTATCTTATGAAATAGAGGGGATCTCCGGGTGACGGGTGTGGGCTCCGCATCTCCTGTTGCCGCGTGCACTCCATTGCCGTCTTGTGGGTCTCCGTCATCAGTCCATTGGTTTTGACGCGTGCTGGTCGTGACAATTTCTTCGTGTCGTAATTCGATCATTTCGTGAGTAAGGTAAAATATTCGGACTTTACATACATTAAGTTAGAAAAATTTACCAAATGTCCATCTGGATAAATTGTAAGGTACAAACTAAATGATAAAGAAAAAAGACTAGATATGTACGATGAATATATTGTACGAATCCAACAGAGTAACGGTTCAGAGTGTTATAACAGAGTGTCAACAGTTCGGAATTTTGCAACAGAATTTGTCGAGTGCTGATAGTAGGTAGGTTTGTATGCTAGGGTTTAGGCCTTCTGGAGGATACCCTATTATTATTTTGTAACTCTGTAACAAGAGCAAGAAAATGTATTGAGAACAAAATGAGATATATTAGAAGTTATTCTTCTAACAGAAAAAAAAATAAAACTTTTGAAGAGATCATCTTAAAAGGAGATGCATGTTATATTTTCAAGAAATTGAATGGAAATGTTATTCTTACATACTGCTGTACGCAACATATAAAATGGGATTTTTATTGAATTTTTGCTACGTGTGAAGCTGACATTTCCGTCATTTTTTCGATATTTTTACCACAATAAATACTAATTGTGTATTTGTTGGATAAAAGGACAATATGGTATTAGTACTAGTATCACTGGTAATGTTAGTGTTTGTATTATTTTGATATACTAAACATTATAACATTCGTTTTACACTTTTTTTTAATGTGTTTAAACTGTACAACTCAGAGTCATATATAATCGAATATAATTATGTTTGGCATCATTTTTATTTTTATTATTATTTATTTATTTTTGGTAAAATATGAAAATTTTGTTTTTCTTTTGGCGATGACCATTGTTAATATGAAATCATTAATTACGAGTCAGAGATAATGCGAACGCTCGTTTCTTGCGAACCTGAAGCGAGCCACTTTCAGAAAACGATGGATAAAATTCCACGAACATTAGCCGACCAGTACGAGTTGGCCCGATTATAATTGTCCGAAAGGAGCGATAATGAGCTTAGACTCGAGGCGACAACTAGCCGCGGTCACGGGATGAACGTTTTACCTAATAGAGGTATAGAATAATTGTATAGCTCTCCTTAAAAGAAATAGTTGTAGCGACACTTGACAATAAATATTTTAATGTTTGCGCGCTGTACTATTTTGTGTGAATAATCTAGAAATATATGAGGTCTTGCAAATGAAATGATTTGATGTAGAAAATTCTTAATTGTCGTAAAATCGTTCTGAACTGCCATGACTGGATGGAAATAAAGAAACTCGGAAATGAAGTATAAAATAAACCGCTTTGCAAATGTACGTTGAGAGAATACATTGCATGTTTTATTTAATGTTACGACCGTTCGCGGAGAAACGCAATCGCGAGGGAAGTGCGTCAGCGAGAGGCGTAAATTCTCGCTACGATTCGGATAATCGACGCCGCGAGTTAGTCATTCCCCTGTTTCGGTTAAAATAACAGAAATGATTCAATGAATTTAACACTATATTAACAGGGCTAATATTAACTTGTATATTTAACAATATCCGACATTATAATGAAAACGTCACAAATTATTTAACGATGAATACAATTAATGTGTTACAGAAATTCGACTCAACTTTATATTCGTTTTTATATTCGTTAGACTTAGCGACTTTAATTTTATTCGTTAGGACCTATCGATGTATGCCATTTGAATCTTCAAATGAAACTGATTGCCCTTCGATCTTTTCTTTGTCTTCTCTGGGAGACTACCCCCACTACGCTCGGGTCACGCCACCGTTCGCGCCTATGATCACGTATGCCACCTTCTTTGTATAGATAAAGTAACGGACCGAAATCGACGTTTCTAGAGCTCGACGCATTATGATAAATATGCGCTTGCCGCTATATTGTATATGTTTCGCCGATCCTATAAGACGATCTGTGTGCGGCACTGTAGTACCGCGAGCGACGGTTAGAAATACGGCTTATAGTAAGCCTCGTGGCGAAACGTGTAATATTAGTTGGTTTTTTATTTCACTTATTGCTACTTTTATTTCACTTATCTGATCGGTCATAATTTTTTAGAAATAAGTTTTTATAAATTCGTTTCTTCTTTGTTAAAGTTATTTTTTCTTGTTTAATTCGTCTTTTATTACACACTGTCGCATTTCAATAAGAAAAATTCTATTTATTTAATACTATTTATGTGTATTGCTATATAAAATTATTTGTAGCCTATTTATGCTTAGATTAGAAATGTTTAAATTTGTTAGTTAATGCAAAACATTCATAGCGAAGTTTTTATGTTGTTTTCATAATTTCTGAATTTGTTTGGATTGCTGTTCTTCTATCCTTTTTACCATTCTTCTATGCCAGAATGCTATAAGCCTAATGCCGCTTTTGCCTTTTAATAAAATTTGTTAGTTACCATAACTACTTTTCTTTGTTGATAAAGGAGACTTTTCATTCCTTGTTGTTTTTTTTACACTTACTCGCTGTTTTTTAAGGAATTTTGTTCTAAATGCCTAATATTGCAGGCATTCTTTTATTATGAGTTAGCTGGTGTTCAGATTATTCTTCTCACATACATGTGTGTATTACAAATCTCACTTTTACCTGTTTTATACTTTATTCTGTACCTTTATTTTGTATCTATAATATTTATATTAGTATTATGTTAGTTTAACTTGTGTTCTCATTCTTTTAGTTATTAATTATAGTTTTATATTTAAGCAATTAGCTTTAGTTATCTTTTCTGTGTTTTTCATATATTTATGTACATACTTCACTGTAGGTATATTATTCTAGGTATGTTTTCTTGTTTTTTTTCAGAGAGTTTCTCTGTTATATTATTATTTACTGCCATTATTGTTTTGTTAAAATTTATTATTATTGCTTTATCACTAGCTTCATAGGTGTATTTGAGTTAATTACCTGCGTGTGTCTTGTTAACTGCAGTGTTTTCCTATCGAATTCTGTGTCTTCCTTTACTTTTAGCCAGTAGCCTATGCCCTTTTCTTATTATTTTATGTTTCAAGCCTATTTTTTTTACTTCTGTTCCAAATATATTTTCTGATGATACATCATATTCTTTTTAGGAAACCTGCTTGTATTGTCTTTATTTCTGCTTAGTAATAGGTCCTTACTCCTGTATTATATAGAAGAGTTGCCATTGCTGTTACCTCAGAAAGTTTTCTAACTGTTCCAGTTATTGCACTTTGTCACTATGACCAGTTTTCAAACTACCTATCGTTATTTTTGTTTGGTATGTGATTTGCTTTTTTATTACTTGGAATGTGGCTGTTTTTGCAAATATAGTTACACCTTAGATATATCTTCATCTTATAATTGCATTTCATTTATTTCATTCTTATTCCTCTATTTTTTTCTTTTTTACTCTATATTAATATTTTTATCTTACCTATATCCTTCTCAAGGTGGTTTTGCATACAGTATCCTTAAAATATGCGGTCTTTACCTTATAATTGTATTAAGTTTCCTGACCTTCTCACTAAATTATCTGCATAATATACATTTCCCATTATTTCTTTGTATCCCTTGCCAATAAAATATTTTTCTCAGATATAAAGTGTTCCGTCTTGTATTGAGTCCAACAATAGTATGTATATATCTTTCCTTTCATCATTATTCCTGTTATCTTAATCTCCAGCACAGAAATACTGTTGCCACAGAATTTGTTACTTTTGAATCCTGCTTGATCCTCTGGTAGTATATTATTATACATCTTTAGAATGTTATACCATTATACATGGTTTAATAGTTTAAAAGTATCTCTTCCTTCTGTAGAACTTTATTCAAAAGTTTCAAGATTTTTCTCTTCGTATTTTGCATTGAAGATTTAAGTGCTCGTTGAGTAAAACTATAATTCAAGCTTAAGCGTATTAAAAGTCATTTTGAAACCTCCACATATTTAGAAGAACCAAAAACAGGAAGAGGTTATACTTGCACTATTTATACTTGACGACGAATGTAACACAATAGCGATATTGGTTTCAATCTTTACAGGATATCCTACATAAAATCGGTTATTGAAACCTTAGTCACTTAAGGAATGTTTTAGATTCTACTTCCGTATTATACAGATTTCCACTTGGTAGCGTGTAGTGTAATATTGGTTTCAGAGCACCGCTTTCTTAAAAAGATTTTTTTCATTTTTTTTATAGTACTCGATGGATAGAGACGAAACATAACGATTTTGTGTTTAGGAATCCATTGGTTCAAAAGCTTACATTGGTTATGCATTTTTAAAGTTTGATATAATTTACATGCTAAGCTTAGTTTAATGTGATAACGATTTAGATGGTACTTTTTTTGTTTATTTAAATACATACTGTGTTTAACGTAGCATAATATTGCTTTAAGACGGTTATATTAGTATACTGAAGACGGTTATATTAGTAACGTTTATATAGTCGAAGTTCAATGTGCCCTATCGAAAGTATTTTTATTAATATCACAGAAATTACTTTCAAAGATTTCCACTTCACCGATTTCGATGATTTTTGGATATGTTATAGAAATTATCTTTTTGTATAACTTTTGCCTATATGTATAATTGCCGTTCGGCCATTGTTTCCCAGATATTCGCAAAAAGTATTTGATACCACTACAGTGAAATACAATATCTAATGAAATATTAAAGAATCATACTGGAGGTATTATTTTTACTTTATAACAAAGTAGTAAAGTGCCTCCATTTTTTGTGATATGAAATTTTGCATTTCTCTGATGTTTCTTGTAACATATGTAAAAAATTAGTCGTTTTGGCATTCATAGATTCTCTATATTATACTCTAACATACTTCAATACATTTTTCTATATAATTGCACACTTACTCAAAATATAGAGCTTCAAGACAAAATTATACTGGCGACCCAACATTTTTGTAATCGTCTGTATATATGTTATGTTCACATTAAATTAATTTTTTAATTATATTGTCAATTATTTTGATTTTTGTAAGTGAATCCTTACGCGTTCTTGCCCATGTAAATCTTCCCTTATTCCCATTTCTTTTAATATAAATTTTCTTTAAACTTTTATTTCAACAATTACTTCATTTTTCTAATCGACTATAATTTTTTAGGAAATTATTTGAAGAATTTACTTCACCAGAAATATATGGTAAACTCATTTTGCGATATGCAAGGAAACTAATTTCTGAACAAGTCGAGACTTCATAAATTCTTTGCTATGTTGCCACGGTAAGTCCGTTTCTTTTATCCACCCTTAATTGTAGAATGCGCTATTCCATTTAAATCAGGTGATCAATTCCATTTATTTATTATCTTTCCTAATCATTATTTACAAATTACGAATGAAAAAGATAAGTTTCATTTTTGTTTAGTTTTATATATATGTCGGGTTAAAATTAAAATTAGGATTAGGGGCTGTATTTTTGTCCAGTCGCGGGGAGACGCGTTCGCGAGTAAGTGCGTCAACGGGAGTCGTAAATCCCCGTTACGATAATAATAAACGATACCACGAGCAGATCGATCCCCTTATTTCTTGTGGAATAATAGGAATGGTTGTTGTGGAATAAAATTGTAATCAACAGTTTTATAGTAAGTATATTTCCAACAATTTCTTACACTCACAGGTTACATCGTTTTGCTATAGGTATCTTATATAACTGGTTGATAGTTATGTACCGATGAGAGGAGTTAACGACAGTTCGGGACTAAGGATAGATGGATAGTAGGTGACTGGACCGTCGAGAGGTTGAACGAGAGAGCTTGTGTCAAATTCTGCACTGAGGATCGAGGAATAGTAGGTGACTGTACCGCCGAGAGGAGTTCGCGGCAGTTTGGCACTAAGGATAGAGGAATCGTAGTTGACTGGACCGTTGAGAGGAGTTCGCGGCAGTGAAGATCTGTCTCTTCTTATTACGGAGGAAATCTCGGTATGGGTGTGCCCTTTTTAACTAAAAACGCGGATTCGTTGGTCACACTTTTCGGTAGAAAAGTGAGGGTAACGATCTGCGATACCCGTTGGTTATAGCCAATGTTTATGAGGAAACTGTGAGGGGAAAGTCTCCTGACAACGTGGGTCATGGGTGTCCTTGTTCCAGGAAGAGACGCGATTTTCCGTTAGACAAACATCCGCTTTCTCCGTAATTTGTAAGAGCGTGCAATAAACCCAAAGACCATCCATAAACCGAAAATACTTGCATGAATAGAGACTAAGTTAAAAAAGTTCGGTTGATGGTGGTTTTTAGGGGTTTATTGCAGGTCAGTGTAACTACGCGTGGGCCCTGGCGGCCAGATCATGAGGGACGTCGCACAGACCATCTCACGCGACGTAACATCCTCCCCCCGTTGAGAGGGTACCGATAAAAAGTTCTGTAAAAGTGAAAGTGGATCTGTCGCCCGAATCTTTGTCGATAGCTGGTACTGTATTATGCTGGATCGGGTTGGCTCGATAGTGGGACGAGCCTCGTGGTATCTCGATTCAAGATGCTCGTTACCCTATGAACGGTGGCTGTCTGTGTGATGGCGTCGTTGCCAGGGCGAATTCGATGATACGGCCGAAAGGTCGGTGCGTTGAGAATTCGCTGTCTGCCCTGTAGTCTGGATCGCTGTGGTCCTCGGAATTGCCAAGATATTTGCCCTTGAATTTCGCGATCCAGTAGATGTCGTGAACCAGCTCTGTCCATGAAGTATCGTAGAACACCTCGGCCCAGGAGGTGTCGTTATACATCTCGCCGATTTCAGAACGGCAAGTGCAATTCGCATGTAGATACGTTATGAAAGAGATCTACGAGTGATTGGGGGCAAGGCTCCCCCCGCTGACTCATCCGTAGTGCGTCTTCTTGATGATATTTGGTGCCTGTACTGACCTGGCCCAATTATTCACCAAAGATAAAATCAGGGACTTCTTACCTTCAGTTTAGACTCCTCACACGGTTCGATATCGTTTCGAGCTGGTCCTTTTGATGTCGCTGTATTGTGAGGGAGAGCGTCCATTGATTCCGCGTAACCCTCACTCTTGTACCTAGATCTCAGTTTCGGATGGCACTTTCGATTGGCGCTCTGAGTTCAGCATTAGATTTATGAGATGTATCCCCGTGCTGAGATTGTGCGGGAAATGCGATGATACGTCCTTCCTGGCAAGTTCATCGATGGGAGGCCAGGTGGACCGGTTTGATTGCATTGAAGGGTTCCGAGATTCTTCGTATCCTGATGGTTTGGACATTGGAAACTGTCCCGGCGTTATTGGAGCTAAGGGCGACTCCAGAAGATGGTGGTCAGAGACTTGTCCGACGTATCGGTCTGTCGGCTAACTGGACAAATGTTGTGATCCGATGAACTGTTCTGAAAACTGTCGGTATCAGCTAAATGATTAGTCACAGTGGCAATAACGTGAAGATTATCCCGATTCGGATCACTCGTAGGTGTGGCCCCTATTGGCCATGGCGAAGGTGGAGTCTTGACGTTTTGTCTCGTAGTTTGAGTTTCCGATGCGTTGCGATTGTCATACGTTGAACTCCGCGTAGCATGCGATGGAATCGGTGTTGGATTCGACACGGCAGTTTCCGTCGGCGGAGTAGGACGATTGTTATCCTGGACGGGATTCCATTCCTCCTAGTCCAGAGGATCTTGAGTGAACGTCTGATTCAAGGAATTTGGCGTCGTTGAATCCGATTGTTGAGACACTGACGATGCGAATGTGGTTGTCGTCAAGTCGCGTTTAGATGATACGTTGCGAGTGTCATGCATTGAGCTCCGCGTAGCATACGATGGAATCGTGATTGATGGTTGATTTCTCTCCATGAAGATTCTGATTCGGAGGTCCAGGGAAAGATAATTTCTTAAAGCTTCTTCTTCCTGTGCGATGTCATCTTCATCGAGCTCCTCTAACTCGTATTGGACGACTAGTTCTCACCTCGAACCCAAGCTCATTATCGCAAATCTCGAACAATTACAATCGGGTTAATTTATAGAGATTAAAATATTGGGGTTTTTCAAAGAATTCCAAAGGGAAGGACCTGTCCTTTCATCTCCAATATATATATATAGGGAGAGATATAAACGATGTATACGAAAACTTGAACCACATAAAAGCGAATGTCATGTTCATCGAAAAGTATGTAAAAACAAATGCGAAGTTCATAATGAAGTAATATCTGAACCGATGTATAGAAAAATTAGAAACCTTAGCGCACCAATTGCGACTTTTAACACAATTACACATTAACTAAGAGAGGATTGTTGAATATTGTTGGATCTATATCGAAAAGTCTATATTCGGAACTCTTGACACTGATGACCTGAACCTAATAAACGCTGAAATTGACAAATTATTTCAGGACGAAAATGAGTTAAAAACTGTAGTTGCAAATCAAACCGCGCTCATACGCAAAATTATAAAATCCAAAAATATTGAACTAATCGATGAAGTAAGAATAAAATTTGGCGAATATGTGGTCAATACCACTAGAGAACGACTAATAACAGACTTGATAACCTAAGCCGGAAGCGCAATTTATGATCTTCACTTTCAATTCGATGAAATGTTCAACGCTATAAATATGGGAAAAGCAGGGATCCTTAGTCCTCAAATCATTAATCATGTTTATCGAAATTTATAAAAAGGCATTAGGACATCGCCTTTATAACACAACATTCGAACCGAAATACAAAAATTATCAATTCATTCTAGATATGTCAAGACTAACGGTATTCAGTGTCAAATGTAAAGTTTTCTTTAAGATAACTATACCTTTGCTAATAGACTCGGCATGGGATGTAATACGAGTATACCCCATACCGACTAAAATAGGCCATGCACTTTTTGCTCCTGTAATTGAACATCCAATATTCTTAACACATCAATTTGCATATATCAATATTGACAATGAATACCTCGATAAAAATTGTAACATGAAAATAGGAATCACAATGTGCAAACAAACACAAGCCACGCACGATAAGAAATCCATTCACGATTATGCGTCACAAATCATTAACTTTAGCAGAAAGATAAAAATTTGTAAATTTGCTGTTTAGAAAATCGAAGACATAACTTTTATTCCACTAACAGCCGAGAATCAATACACAGCCATGCCACAAAAAGAAATTGAAATTTACGTACTTTGCGACGTCAGTCAATAACAAAATAAGATAGGCAGACTCTCTATAATTCAATCTCCAGATGAACAATGTAATTTAATATTTAACGATATTATAATGAAAATAGGACAATCTAAAGTCAATATAACGTTTGAGTATGAACTTTCAACGTTTCCTTTTGAAAACGATACTAGCGTAAACTATTTGTTAGACAACATTGAGAGAACATCTAGAATCTTTAGTCATATTCCAGAATATCAAAACAATTTGGACCAAATATCTGATCAAATCAATCAATTAAGGTATTCTCAGCGAATACAAACAATTAAATCATGGGGACTTTCATTTATGCAAATAACAGGTTACCTTAGGATTAACAAGAATTTACCTTCTTAACAAAATAGGAATATCTGACTTATTGAAGAAATGTTTACTAACGAAACTATGTATCTTCCTATTATGCTGCAAAACCAAAAATAACATTCAAGACATTGCGACAAAACCTACACCCCTAACTATTTATACAGAAGTACCACAGACACTACAGGCATCAACAAAGTTCAAAAGCATAAGATACCACGACGAAGAAGAACAGAAATTGACCCAGCCAGAGTCTAATTCCATCGCTCCATACTGAAGAAACGCATAAGATTTTGGAGGACCAAAATCAATCTAAGGAGGAGGGTATGTGGCATCGATCACACCTTAATTTACGTCTGAGATAAGGCTTCCTCCCCTACCTTCGGACTCTTTTGCACACGGCACCACCTTATCATCATAACCTACACCGAGCCCCTCAACATCCTCAAACTAAAACATATATAAGCCGAGACTTCAGCAAGCTCAGGCAGTTTTTGTGCAATCTTTTTCTTATTCAGTATATTATATTACCTCTGTAAGACTATTGTAATCATTGAATTTATAATAATGTTTGATAAAAGAAAGTTAAAAGTTGAGCTACAGCTCAACCTTCTTTTTTTTATAATCTAAGTCACAAGTTTACGTGACAAGATCACCGATGGTCTGTCACTTTTGTGATTTCTTGTGTCTCCTACATGACAAAATTGACGATTCTGCCAGGATCCATTCAACGCATCAAGAGGAAACTTCAACGGGAACTCTACGGATTCTACAGTGAAGGACCACGGTCACCTCCTTGATCAAAAGAAGGATCTACAAAGAATCTGTGTAAGCTGGCTTTCGTACGTTATCGAAATAGTAGACCCGAAATACATCCTGAAGATAGTGACTCTTCTGAAAATATCAACATAAACCTAACTGATAAGAGTACGGCAAAGCAAAATGAACCAATTGTTACTATTCTTGAATAACTTCAAAGTCTAGCTCATGAGTTTAGAAACTTCAGAAGTAATACCGATCAAAATATTAACAAAATAAAAGCATTCGACAACCAAGGAAAGATCATCCCACCTCGAGTACACAAAACAGCGAAGAATCCCGAAGAAACCTACCAAGAGTCAACTGTAGCACCACCGGAAAATTATTATCAATCGTATTGCTACGAAAAGACGGAAGAAGAGTCAGATTTCTCATTGATACCGGAGCAGCAATAAACCTAATAAGAGAAAAGACTTCTCTAAACGTCCGAACCTCCAACCCAAAGACTTTCCTAATGGGAAATGTCAAACACACCATCGACAAAACATGCTCAAAAGGAATCACCAATTCCACGTAGTCCCTGACAACTTTCTCCTAATTGAAGACGGAATAATCGGACTCCCATTCCTTACAAAGTACCAATACAACGTCGCTAACGATCAACTAACCTTAGACGAGATTATATTACCATTCCAGAACACTGATAACAAGGTAGAACCAGGCGAAACTTTAACTTCAGCTCAATACATCGAAGAAAAGCCCACAACAATATGCTTTATCAACATTGGTAAGTAAATCTGTTATATTATAAATGAAATAGAAAAACCCGATAAACTAAGAAATATTAATAAATTTGCACAAGTAATACGTACCAAACATATTGACCCAGGACTTCGAGAACCCTTTGAGAAAATCCTTATCAATTACCTAGATGTTTTTAACATGGAAACAAACTCTCATGCACTAACTCACTGAACATACAACTTTGAACATACAATCACACTCTAACATTTGGACGACACGCTATCCTCCATATCAAACTCCCCCACCCTGATTAAAGTACGATTATTTAACCTCTGGAAAAATCGACATAACGCCTACATAGCCAAGCAAGACAAATCACCGAATCAAGCAAAAAGCAATATCAGAGAGATCAGATTCGAAAAATTATCAAAACGCAAACGATATTCCAAGTAAAAGATAAAATATGGGTACATAACGATCACAAAACCAACAAACTAGACCACGAATGGCTAGAACCAGCAGAAATCATCTCATTCAGTTCACCCATTTATCTTATTGAATATTCCACTAGTTAAAGGCAAAGAATCCACGGTAACAGATTAAAACCTTATTTTTCATGAATGCGATCATAACATGGATAATTCTAACTCTCGAATACATTCAAAACGATCTAGTAGTAAGACCACTAAATTATGCCAACATTCTCTTCGACGATTGCTATCTGTATAATGAAAAAGTAGATATCACTTTTATAGTAGATCTTAACGACCCAATCGATAAAATCAATGGATTACAATATGTAATTGAGCTAATAAACCGTCAATGCAATCCACCTTGCGCTTACATACCACAAATAAACAATCTAAAAATCAAATATAGAAATCTCCAAAACTTAACGCATCAACTATAAAAGCAAACGCGGATTGCTCAACGTCATAGGCTCAGTATCTAAAACTCTATTCGGAACTCTTGACGAAGAAGACCTAGAATTCATTAACAAAAATATTGACATTACTTGACTCAAACAACAAAATAAAGACGATCTTTAGTAACCAAACTGCACTTATTAAACGCGTACTAGACGACACTCAGACGAATCAACTCGAAAACTTTACCAACGAAATACACAAGACTGAAAACCATAACGAGAAAAACGAAATATTGATCTCTTTACTAATTCAGACTGAATCTACCATATCGGAGCTGCATATTAACATCGACGAAATTTTTAACACTATCATATCAGGAAAACAAGGAATCATAAACCCGTGAATTATAGAACCCAAACAATTCTTTAAAACACTCGACCAAATAACAAAAGAAAACTATGAATAACCATATTATATTCTAATCTTCAGTGCAAAACTTTCAACTAATTCTAAATCTAAGTAAGCTAAAATTATGAATAAATGATAACAAACTTATATATACGATAAGTGTACCACTTTTTGACAACAACGAGTGGAAGATAACAAAAATTTAAAATTTAGAAACTCTGTATTTATCGCACCTGTAGTAGAAACTGACTTAATACTAACCAACTCAGAACAATACATCTTTGTCAATAGCCACTACTTAAACAAATATTGTAAACCAACGGCAATCATACACGTTTGTAAAACAACTCAACCAAACCACAATAGAATCACTTCACCTGAATGTAGAATCAAATTAATTAATAACCAACAGACAGTCAAAACTTGACCAACTGCTATATTCAAGCTAGAAGAATTGACGTTCGTACCTTTACAGATTGAAAATCATTATGTCATTATCCATACGAAAAATGTACAGATCGACGTATTATGTAAAACATAAAATCTTAGAAATTAGATAACCGAGTTTAATTAGTAGCAAAACTGGATGTTGCTGAGATAAATGTCATATTGTTATGATCAATAGTTTCTGCATCCAGAGTTGGTACAACTGCTTGCGGTTCTCTTTTATTTTTTCCCCATCCTTCACATTTTTTGTCTCAGTACCCAGTGTATTGTGATGGCTGTACAAGATGGTGAAATACAGAACGTACAAAACTAATCTGTGTGAATCAATTAATGTCTCAAAACCCAAACCTATGTAATATCAGATGTATAATCACATACAACCGTAATATTATGAAAATAGGAGGAACACATAAAAATGTTTCGCACAAAATCAAAATTAAAAACAGCTCATATAGTTTCAAAGAAATAGGCATTCCAACGCGAAAGAAAATATTAGAAACGGCTCCAAAAGAAACTCACAACTTTAATCAATACAAAGCCAACCTCGATACGTTACAAATACAAGTCAATACCCTATAATTCGAACGACGTATAAATTCACTCAGAGAATAACATTACAAATGTCAGGATACGTAGCTGTAGGACTAGGAACAGTATATATATTGTATGAATGTAGATTTTTCGAATGTCTAAGTCGAGTAATTCCCAAAATTATTATTTATCAGAATACCTCGCCTATGCTACCGCTCACGTAAACAATATGCATCAAATACCAACAGTACCAATTCTTCCATCAGCCCATAGGGCGGTCTCTTTCCAAAACATCATAGAAAATGAAGATAACGGGACCATTCACCCACCAGAGCCATACGCTTCAATGGAGCAAAGCGAATCTAAGAAGAAAGGAATGTCACACGCTCAAAAGCAGTAATAGAGTAAACGAAGAAACAGAAGAAATAGGATCTCAACTATACATTCTGTACAAATAGAGGCAGAAGTAAAAGATCAGACGTCCCAATAGAAAAGACTAATTCAATCATAGACTATAATAAATATATGAAGGGTGTAGATCGCGCGGACCAATATCCAGCATATTAATTCATTTTTAGAAAAACAAAAAAAAATGGATTAAACGGATTGTAATGTTTTTTATCAACTGTGCACTTTTTAATTCATTTAGAGTATGCACAATCCTAAACGGAAAAAATATTGCGTACAAGAATTTCTTGCACGAAGTCGCAGTTTTATGGATAGAAGATTGAGAAATTAATTGTACGGAACAAGATGACAATCTACCTAATTCTGAACCCTCCAGGAGCAACACCAGAGATAGACAAGATCACAGAAAAAAGAATAATTATTTAAAACATTTTTATTGATAGAGAAAGATCGGAAAGGACGTTGAAAATCGATTCTCGATTTTCAGGTAGGCATTGCACAGAAATTGTTATTTATTGCTTACTCTTATAGATTGGTATTAATTGTTGTTTACTCCTGTATCTTATTTAAGTATTTTTTTCACAATAAACTCGATTTTCAGAATTCAGAATCGACCACCTGAATTACCCCAAGATTTACTACATTACAAATCGATTTTCGTTACACCATGCCGTTAAAAGTAAACCTCCGTATCGTCATGAACGAGAACGCAAGAGGGGAGAAAATAAAATGCATAGAATCCATAAGAAAACCAGAAGAGGAAATGCGTTATGTTTTTCCCCCGGAATATCAAGCAAGAAATTATCATTCGCAGTTATTCAGTTCATCGATAGAAACATTACACTCACGATGAATGACGAGACGGTAGCGTCATACATCGATACGGACTTAAACTTTGTATTTCGAGATATTTACCTAGAAGAATCAGAAATCATCTCCACAAGGAAAACAAAGACTGAAACCGAGAAGCCCAGTCTTGATATGGAAAAATTTTTAGAGATTCTCCAGAAACGAGACAAGCATGAAAGAGAAGGAACGGACTTCATTATAAAACAATTTAATGGAACATAAAAAGCCACAGATTGGATATTAGAGTACGAAACGGAATGTGAAAAATATAAAATTCAAAGTGATGAGAAAAAAATCAAGGGTTTGAAGAGCTATTTGGAAAGACAGCATCAGAATGGTACCGGACAAATCTGCTGAAGGATAAAGAATACAACTGGGAAGACTGGAGGGCGGCATTTCTCAAAGCTTTTAGCAATAAAGGTTGGTCTGCAGTACGATTTAATTTCAAATATATTTCAAGTTCGTTCATTGAGTATGCTATAAAAAAAGAACGGTTAATATTGGAAGTAAGGAGGAAGACTCCTGAAGAGATAAGGATAAATTTGATTGTTATTGGATTACCTATTTACATTCAAGACAAAATTGATAAAGAAATGGTACAATTGACAAACGACTTAATCGGAATTTTGGGGCAGTATAAAGAACAGATAAAAAAGAAAGAAATATAAGAAAGAAATGTAAGACTTGACAGAAAGTCAGATTCAACACCCAAGAAACAACCGTGCGTGGTTTGTGAAGCACTGATTTCCCAGGCCGCTTTCACCCAATAGAATTGTGCAGAAACGGAAACAGAAATGCTCACAGGAACCCCAAACAAGTAAATTGACTAGAATTATTTACATCAGAAAACAGAAAGACAATAACACCAGATGAGAATGAAAAAAGCTAAAAGTACCCCCGGAGAAGTACGAACCACTGATAAAGCTTCGAGTTAGAACCAATGATCGGAAAGAGATTGAAAATGTCTATGACACTGGAGCCAATGCAAGCTTCACTAATCATAGAAATATTGACCAAATAAAAGCAGACATAACAAAAGACAAGAGTATGTTCAAAACTATCAGTGGTAAAGACTTCACGAGTAGCCGAGCGAAACTCAGAATGAAAATAAATAAAATAGTAAAATAGATAGATGTTTATATAGTGCGCAATGATAACTTCCTACAGATAAGGTCATGATATGAGAAAGGATACCAATTGCATCGTTAATTGTCTTCCCTATGGAGAACCAGTTTACTCGAGTGAAAGAAATTCCCTCCAGATCTACGATTACCATTATCCACTTCATACATGGGATTTGAAATTTTTCTCAGAATTTTTAAAGGTCCTTTCCCAATTTCTTCCAACTTGTTTCTATTTAATTTGTTTTCACTGTGAATGAAGACCACATAGTCAATTTTAAATTCGTATTCTCTTCTTTTTTTATCGTATTTCTGTTTGTTAATTCCGAAGTTTCTTGTTGAGTTTTTGAATACTTCTTCTTTGTCTTTTTCCAAGTTTATCTTATTCTCAATTATTCCTTTAGGGACAATTTCAATTAATTTCCCATACAGTAAATGATTTGGAGTAAATCACGTGACACTGTGTGGATATGGATAATGGGAGTCGGTTGTGCTATATGCCTCCCCGGTGTGGGTGGATGCGCTTAGTAAGGCCAAGACAGCGGGCAAACTCTGTAGGGCTCAGAGAAATGCCTCTACGGCCTACAGTTTCGCATGCGGCGCTATGCGTGTTGACAGGGACCATACCTATTCATATTAAGGCGCGGTGGCGTGGGAAAATTTACGAGTTCAGGAAGAAATTAGCTCGACCAGAACTCGGTGATCCGGAGGTGTTCAGCTAAATCAAGTTCATCAGTATGAACAGGAAGCAGCGGAGGAGTGGAGAGGGAAATGGACTAGGTTCAACGCGAACAGTTGGACGAGGAGGTTGATTGAGGATGCAACAACCTTCCGGAAGAGGAAGAGAAACATTGACCCCTATACCATGCAGCTGTTGACTGGTCATAGTATCTTCAACAAGTTCAGGGTTAGGATTAACAAGGAAACTGTTGATAAATGTTGGTACTGCGATGCATGTCCGAATGACGTCGAACATGTCTTACTGAGGTGTCTAAGATGGACAGTTCAGCGCATCACCCTAGAGAATGTGGTGGGTGTCACATTTACTGCGGACAATATAGTCGCATTAGTCTTGGCCAGCGACCATGGGGGCTATTTCGGAGTTTTAGTCCAAGGAATGGCCAGAAATCGAGCAACGAGAAGGAGATGACGCTTGGAGTTGATCCTGATACTCTATCAGGAATGTCACCCTCTGGATGACATTCGATATTAGAAGGAGTTGATGCGTTGATTGGGGTCTCGTTGAAGTAATGCTTATTTCGCGGTACCGGCGAGATTCTCCGCTCGAAGAAGGCTTGGAAGAGGAGGGGTTTCTAGTGGGTATGGTACTGTTATCAACCGAGTTCCACATTACCTGGTGACGCGGGTCGCTGGGTATGCATGATGCATCTTCCCCTCCTCATGCAAAAAAAAAAGGTAATGTTGAAAAATGTACCGACAATTTCTTGTGCGTCCAGAGGATTGGAAATTCCAATAAATTTTGTGGTCCAACTCTAATGAAGAAGTTACACTTATCAACTTAACACTGTGACGTTCGGGCTGTCAGCAGCCCCTTATCTAGCCATTCGATGCTTCAAACAATTGGCGGACGATGAGGAACATCAACTTCTACGAGCGGCGATATTCTTGCAGCAAGCTTTCTACGTCGACAACGTCCTCACAGGAGTTGATATAAGGATCGAGGCACGATCATTGAGAACGGAACTCACGACAAGTTACTTCTAGGCCAACCTCAAACTTTAAAAACTCTGGGTGTTGTTTGGAATTCCTCTGACGATTCGATCCTATATTCCGTCAAAATCAGTCCTACCACCTCTCGAATTACAAAAAGAATAATCAGCTCCGAAATCGCAAAGATCTATGACCCTCTTGGATTACTTGCACCAGTAATCGTTCGAGCAAAGATGCTGCTCCAACGACTTTGGACATTAAAAATCGATTGGGACGAATCTCTTCCGGCTGACTTACATACAGAATGGAGCAAATACTATGCGCAGTTACCATTGATAAACAACATAAAATTTCCACGCAAAACCATTATCAAGTCCGTAGCAGAAATTGACTTACACGGGTTCTGTAACGGCAGCGAAAGGGCGTATGGGGCATGCGTCTACTTTCGCAGCATCACTCCGGATGTTCATGTCTGGATACGACTCCTCACTGCGAAGTCAAAGGTGGCTCCGCTCAAATCACAAAAGATTCCAAGGCTAGAACTGAGTGGAGCAGTTCTACTCACATCATTGACCACTACAGTCCTTCAAGCTTTACCAAACGACATTTCTTGGACTATTTATTGGACTGACTCAACCATCGTCCTTCATTGGATTAATACATCACCCCATACGCTGAAAAATTTTGTCGTTAATCGTGTGGCAGAAATTTAAAAGAAGACTCACACTTCAGATTAACATCACATTCCCACACCGACAACCTTGCGGATCTCATATCCCGAGGTCAATCGCTCGAAGATTTACTGCGACCAACCATTTGGCAACATGGACCACAATGGCTCCAACAACCTGAAGGATGCTGGCTGACGTGAAATCCAGTACTACTAATCGAAATACCGGAGAAGAAGAAGACAACCTGTCTGTGCGTGACTTCCGCCGACCATAGTTTACTGGAGAGATTTTCCTTTTAGCTCAAGCTAATAAGAATTACCGCTCGTTGCCTTCGATAGAAACAAAAACAGGATCGAGAGAAACCTCTAACCACGCATGATTTAACTATTGCCCAAAATAAACTTGTCAATTTGTTGCGACTCTGTCATTTTTCAGATGAAATTCGTACTCTCCGAAGCTACAACGACTCAATCCATCTTAGGACAAAAACGGGATATTGCGAGTAGGAGACCGATTCAATCACTCACCGATGTCACCTCAGTCACTTTCAATCAGAAACATCCAATCATTCTACCCAAATCTTCAGTTGCGCGCTTATAATCGAGCATGAGCACTATCGACGACCGAAGTCAAGATTGGAGCACGGTGAAGGTGCATCCCGCTATTGCCGAGCTAATCCACTTCCAGTAGATTACGTAATGAGCGACCTCCCAGCACGGATAACGGAATCTCGCCCGTGTACCAATGTCGGAGACCATTTTACACCAAAGATCGAAAGAATCGCAACCGCCGCAAAATCAAGGTATACGTAGATATCTTTGTATGCAGTTGAAGCAGTCCACATCGAGCTGGTCAGCGACCTCATAGGCGAGGCCTCCATTGTTGCTCTGCAAAGATTCATCGCTCGTCGAAAATTCTGTTTAACAATATATTCCGACAACCGTACTAACTTCGTTCGCACCAAAGCCTGGATCTCTTCATAACGCGTTTTGGTGGCCAAGAGACGGCAACCTCGGTGGTAATGAAGATATCCATGGAACGAATATTGGAGAACGAATCCCCGGAAGCCTATGGTAATCGTCTCCGTTCTCCCCTGAAGACGAGGTGGCAAAACTTAACTAATGCTGAAATTATCAACGCCACCATTCTCCATTAACTGAGCTTGCAAGATCGGCGCTTTAAACGACTAGCGCTCACGAGTGACATTAAGACAGAGGATCAATTTCGAACAGAAATGAGAGTCTTCTCCTACGAGGATAAGCCGACGTCTTCGTCAGAAAATTCATCATCAGGCCCTGAAACTAAACAACGCAGGCCATCCGGATTAAGTGCCACCAATGTGGGACCTACAGACATAGAAGAGCGGGGTGCCACAAGAGAATAAAATCGAAGCAAGGGCAGAATATACGAAACCCAGGGGGAAACCGACCAGCCGCATCGTCGAAGGTGGCTTGCTTCAAATGCCAACAGAAGGGACATATCGCGCCCAATTGTACTTTATTGCGGGAAAGAAACCACGATTCCAATAACGAACGTCGAGTCGGCTCCTGCGTAGTGGAAGCTTCAACTGGGAGACTAAGTCATCTGGGTGAATCGTTCTCATTTTAGTTCGATTCGGGAGCTCAGTGCTCACTAATTAAAGAATCCGTAGCCTGTAAATTTTCTGGCAAAAGAGCGACTGATATGGTAGTAATGCGAGGGGTAGGAAACACCTGTATTAAATGTACATCTCAAATTTTGTCCATAGTATGTATTAATGGTTTTATATTGGAGATGATTTTTCATATTCTTGCTGATAGTTACTTAAAATATGATATGATTGGTCGTGAAATTTTAAGCCAAGGTTTTGACGTGAAAGGTAATTTCCATCCTGACCGATGCGCCGGTGTTAATGATATTTGACCCTAGTTATCCGATAGAATTACATACTGACGCTAGCTCGGATGGATATGAAGCTACTTTAATGCATAAGGTTGACGGTAAAAGCAGAGTAGTAGAATATTATAGTAAGAAAACTAGTCCCGCGGAATCCAGGTATCACTCGTATGAACTAGAGACGTTGGCAGTTGTAAACGCTGTTAAGCACTTCCGTCACTGTTTATGCGGACGAAAATTTCTTATTGTTATCAACTGTAACTCTTTGAAAGCATCCAGCAATAAAGTAAATTTAAGTGACAAGGCTTACAGGTGGTGGGCTTACCTACAAACTTTTACTTTTGACATTATGTATCGAGAAAGTAAACAAATGGCTACGTAGATTTCTTTTCGCGGGACCCCATAGACATTGGCTATGGTATAATTAACAAAGTCAAAGAAAAAGAAATTAATCTGGCCGAAATTTCAGAAGATTGGCTATTAGCGGAACAAGCATTACCACTCCAGCGAAGTCAGTAACGCCAGGGCCGTCAATTTGAAGAGTCAAAACCCGGCGGTTGAAAAATTCAATCACGGAACCTCGCGCCAACGACTAGAGGGTCAACTCCCGCAAACAAACGTCTTACACGTCAAACTAGACACAACAGTGACGAGCAACAGTCAGTATCCAAACCAACGTCCATATCAACTACAAAGTAAGCTCGTTCATTGTATTGTCCTCACAATCCGCTATAAAAATGGAAAACGCAGGCAAAATTACCTCCTTGCATCGAAGACGAGCCTTTCAAATCGACCAATTTACTACCTTATCCAAACGACTCGATGAATTTGAAAAATCCAGTCAACAGAATAAGGTCGCGTTAACGGCATACAAGACAGTAATCGACGACACGTGGAAACAATAGAGACTATTACAAGAAGAACTAGAAGATTTAGGCGAAGAGGAAGACGCGCGTGTTTCCGAAATTATGAACATATATTACGATCTGGTAGTACGAATACACACACTCGTGGATGATACACCAGCATCGTCGCCGAAATCGCCAAACTGCGATTCATCCAATGTCGCCGAGCCGACCTCGATTAAATTGCCGGAAATTAATCTACCTATTTTTGACGGTACCATTGAGAATTGGCATTCCTTTTATGACTCCTTCTCGTCCACAATAGATCGAAGCGAACGACTGACACCAGTACAAAAATTTCATTATCTCTGATCGTTCTTGACTGGAAAGGCCGCGCGAAACATCCAATTGTTAGACATTACTGAACTCAATTATTCTATTGCTATTGACGTTCTTAAAGAGAAATTTGACTGCCACCGTCAAGTATGTATGCGTCACTGGGACCTGATTTTCGATTATCCGAAAATAACCAAAGGGACACCCGAAGCCGTAGATGATTTTTTCGAGACGGTCAAGGTTAATCTTCAAGCATTAGAGAAACTGGGTGAATCACATCTAACGTCGTTCTGATCAAATTAATCACATCGAAGTTACCATCAGCCACCATTCGAAAATGGCAACGCACGTTACTGAATTAAAAAATGCCGTCATACACTTTGGTGGACTTCCTAAAAACACGGACGAACGGCGATAGGACAAGCACCACCACAACCGCGCCGCGAAGGCCGATCAATTTAACGGTCAGCGACAAACCGCACCGCGAACACATGCATTCACCATTGTACATAGGACGTTAGTCTGTTCAACTTGCCAAGGATAACATGAAATATGGAATTGCGATGTTTTCAAGGCGAAGTCGACCAAAAATCGCCTTGAAACCGTCAAAAGGGCATCGCTCTGTATTAATTGTTTTGGCAAGGGGCATTCTCTGGCTCAATGTTCCGCCGGTTCATGTCGAATATGCAGATGACGACATCACACATATTTACACCAAGATCAGGGTCATATTAATTCACGAAAATACAGCGGCCGATTATCGAGCGGTCGATCTTCAAGCGATCGGTCATTTGGCGAACGAACACCACCTTGTTCACCGACATCTTGTTCGTCACACCGTTCGAGACGATCCTCCACGTCTCCACGAACGTCTCCTCGATCGTCACTCAGATCGTCTCTCCGATCGTCCCCCAGATCGTCTCCCCGATTGCCGCTGTAGCGGCACTCGATAGTAAACATTCCAGTGGTTTCTGCTCCGTGGCTCGTCACACACAAACCCTATTCTTCGGGCAAGATGATTACCAAATGTCGATGCATCTTCACAGTATATGTTCAGCTAGCCTGAGGACCCGCTATAAATCTCAGGATTTAGTTAACTAAGGTTCTTCAAACGGACAATCTTTATCCTAACAGTCTCTAAATCTATCACCTACTCTGGAAAGATACGGGAAATCTGCTTTTCTCAGGAACGACGCTTCCCGCTAGCAATTTCCTCTCAAGGGCGGCTAGCATCCTTCTCTAGAAGTTAACCAATTAACAGCAACGTCCACCTCCTTCACTTCCTTTCCGAGCGAAGATTTTCCTCGACGAATCCGATGATCTCGTGCCTGTAGACACACCCCATCATACCGTTCCTCTGCTGCATTGCCGTGACGGAGAGACACATTCTCGTGCGATCTCATCAGCAAAAAAAACGTCTTTACGATCAGTGAATAAGAGTCAGTGTTAGACTTTGGAGGAAAGTACATTATGCTAACCCGTTGATCGCGGATTCGTTATCGACCCTAAGACCATTGTCATTAGTACCTAATCACCGCACTTACTTGTCAATTCTGTAATAGTCACACTTATGCTAGTCAACGTTACCTCGATTGTATAGCAACGATGACTAATGCCAGCGAAGATTCATTACACGTCCCTAACCCTAATCATAATCAGAACCCGACATATATATAATAATATTTTATAGAAAATAAGAAATAGATGGAAAATACGAAATAAAAAGTATAAGAAACAGATTTTTTTTTCTAGCTATACTTCCAACATTAAAATATATATAAGGTGTTTGATTTCAGGAAATATTTGCAAATTATTGAAATACTATCCACTGTATGAAAAAGTGTTTTAGGCAAGAAATGAATAGTTTCAAAAGAAACATAGTCTGGTATAATAATTTTCTTTGTATATGGACAGATGCAAATCATATGATGACAAAATACGTTTTTTTAATGGAATCATGTAGTTTTAAATAAAGTAATTGATTCGTATCAGCGTTCCCTACAAAAAGATATTAACCTATTTATGTCAAAAAATAATTAGTTTAACAGATACTTTAACAATTACACGAAAGACGCGATGAGGTATTCTTGCTTTTACAATGTCTTTGTCTTCCACATATTATATTTGACAAAAGGAACTTTGCTACTATGTACAACGATAGGTTTCTCACGCTCAAAATTGCATCCCATATGACCTGCTTCATATAAATCTATGGGCGATATTTATAGCCCAGTCTTATACTTAAGATCGTTTCAAGAACAGTCTTCAGATGTCTTTTGATTTCATAATTGTGAGTGAAAATTAATCTTAAGGTCGTGTCTTAAGGATTTGCTTAGCAAAGATCTTGTAAAATAAGAAAATCTCTTATGACGTCAAAAGGCGCAAATAAGACCACCTTCATCCAAGTTCCCTCGATCGGGAACTTAAGGAAATCTTATTTTAAAATCGCCAATAACTGTAGCCATCTTGACCGTTCAATCGGAATTGTTAATTTCCAAACAGGAGTTTAGGAACTTGATGAAGATGTACTATCTCCGGTTCTTGAATTACAAAGGAATGAAGAAATATATAAATAAAAAGTTTCATGCTATGAAACATTCTGCTATTTATAGTTACTTAATTTTTTCCCTTTTATAATTAATATATCTTTGTAGCAAAGATGGTTATTGTTTCAGTTACATGCATGACTGTAAATAAAAATTTAAACATCATACAAAATATAGAAGATGGTTACGAGGCGACTATATAGCCGGGCTAATTCTTAGGTTATGAAGTTGCTAATCAGGCAAATCCAGTGTTGTTAATTGTACTGACTGCTGAGGAAATAGATGCGAAGGCGAATCAACTAATGGTGAAGGGAGCTCGAGAATTTTGGCTATCGTGTACGAATCAATGCGACGTATAGCCGGGAACTAAATAAAAGGCCAAGGCGCGGGAACAAATTGATGCGGGCTTATGGTTAACGAATAGAAAGCAGGAAATATTAGTAGCAAAATGATGACGTTCAACTAATCTGTAAACCTCGAGTGACAAAGATATATCATTGCGGGTGTGAGATCACTGGGCTGGATATTAAGATTGAACAAAATGTTATACAGTAAATGACAACGTACATATTTGATAAACAGGGACATACAATTGTTTAGTATAATGGTCGGGGTATCTACGTGTACTCTCTAAGTCACAAGTTAAGTACTTTCAAAGGAATATTAAATTGAGTTATTTAAGTTTCAATTCTAACGAAGTAAGAGTCTAATCTTTCTCCTTCATGCAAATGAGAAAGCAGGAATCAAAGACTAATGTAAAATAATGCCTAACATAATGCTAATGCCATGCACTATATCGTTACTGGAATATTTATGCTTCGTATATAAACAATTGTTTTATTATAAATATTAATAATAAATATTAATTAAATAAATATATATAGCAATGAGTACTATAGGTACTATAGGTTTACATGTGAAGTATTAAATCGAACGAAATATGAAACATACACGATATAGTGCACGTTATAACATTTATAGCAAAACAATCGTCTACTCAGATTTCATTTTTTCAATTTATAAAAATATGAATTTACACAAACATCTGCACTCTACTTATCATTACTTTCACAACAACGTTCTCGCTCTAAATTTTAGATTTTTGTATGAAACTGCGGATAAACGTGACACCCACATAGATACCCATCATTTTCTTGCATTCTGCTAAAATAGCACTTACTATAGTCTTGCTCGTAAACAAATCTGACAGACGTGTAATCGACAAAAAATCGTTTCTTTATTTACCCTTTTACTACGTGCATTGTTTTTGCCATAAAAACACGGCGCACTTACAATTCGCCAGACCTATTATTTTGACTGCCAGTCATTCCGCTGATCCGTTTCTCATTCTTATTCACCATTCTCTGCTCGCCCTACACTCTCTCCCGTAAGCACTTTCTACCTTCATCGATCGTGAATGAAACGCGCATTCATACACTAATTTCCTTCTTTTCAGTTACATTTCCTTTTTTCGTCCTGTCAGATTGTGTGAGAACCGAGAATGCATGTGTTTCAAATATTCATGACTCGATGAAAAATATCGACGTGACTTGACATTAATTCAAATCTGTTTTCAAAAATAGTATTACAATTAGTTCTTTATTGATTACTCGACAGATTACCAAGATTCTGGCTGCCATCCTCTTATTCAAACGCAATCTAATAGGATAATAATAGTAAAATAAAATAATAGTAAAAAGGTAAATATAGTAACACGTTATGTACATAATAATAATATAAAACAATGATATGAATTCCCTAAAAGACATATCGGTCAATTTCATACATGGTAAAGTGCGAAATAGTAACGATATTATAAATACTACATTTTAAATTTAGCNCTAGAATTTAATATTATTTGTGTCGTATTGTTGTGTGTATTTTTACAGGCGCAATACATTTAATTAAAACGCACTAGAAACTAATACCGGCACATTATTTAAAGTTTGTTTCAATCAATGGTAACGTTTCGTCGTTGGATTCTCGCCCTATCTTGCGCGACTGTTGATCACGTCTAACTCATAAAAATGAATTCCGTCAGATTATCCATAATTTGAAAACAAGGTCCTGCGATTCTCACGTGGAATAACATTCTGTCTTGGTGTGCTTCAGTTGCGAAATTCCCGCTCGTTCGATACCAAAATTTATTATGTCCCATTTGCCGTCGTGGAACCGTGGTATGTTACCGCCATTATCAGTTTTGACTTTGTACTATTCAAAGCTTCATCGCAATGAGACATTTGACTTTCCATAAAATATAACTGTTACTGAATCGAAAAAGACTGATTCCGAATTGAGCTGAAAAGTTTGTTCCTTTGTCTGTGAGGATTGCGCGTGATGTTCCGAAGATGGGAATTAAAATCGTTGCAAAGGCATCTGCTATTGTTATGGCTCCGATGTTCGCTATCGCGACAGCTATGCAATTTTTGGTTAAGTTGTCTTGTGTTGTCGGTATGTGGCAGATTCCATTATAAATTGTCTGTAATAAACATCAGTTGTGGAATTTTCGCTCTTACCAATTTTTGTTTCTAGCAGCTTTTGTATTTTCTGATTAATTCATTTATATCGTTTTTCATTCCTCGCCATGAATATCTTATTCTGAAATGTCTATAGATTTTGGTCATTCGTTTGCATACTGCTATGTGTTTCTTCTATGAACTCTTTCCGAATATCCTCCGGGGGTGCTGTACTTGTTTCCGTATATAAAGTAATTTCGACGTTGGTATTTTGGAATATTTTTCAGATGAGAGTTTGGTATTTCTGAGTGATAGGTTGATTCTGTTTCTTTCCCAATGACAATATAACGGCTGTTGTTCTCGTTTCCTTGAGTATAGTTTCGAAGTTTCGTAGTACTATGATTTTCGTCTTTATTTTCTATTTTTATTTCTATTCAAATTCTATTCTATTTAAATATATACTATATCTATATAGTAGTATATTTTCGTCTTTCAGTTCTTCAAAGATATATTTTATGACAAATTTATTTTAGATTCATGGAAAAAATTCTGAACGGCTGAATGGTAGTGATGATTATTTGTCCTTCCTGCGGATTCTCCTTAGCAGGTGACTCTTTTCCAAGTAACCGACATCAGCAAGAATTATTTCCCTGGCATCTTTTAAGTAGCAATTTGCGGACTTATTAAATGTACGCACTTTCCCTTTATAGCGATAAATATTTCTCCGGTTACGTTTATTTTACAGGGCTCGTGGTTGTCTTCTTCTTCCTCGGGTTGTGAATCTTAGGAGAGTGATATATCTGCATCTAATAAATGTATCTAAAATAATCTGTATCTATCTTAATAATCGGAAATAATACTTCTCAACTGCGTTCAATTGCTTTCCAGGATTTGTGGGGTCTATATTCTTATAGGCTGAGGACATAGACGAGATTGCAGGTTTTGATCGGATGATTTCTCTATTTCACTCAATGGGTTGGGATTTTCAAGTGAAGTAGGTTCTTCGGTTTCTCCTTCGACTAATGTTATTAGATCCCTTTGTGAATTATTAGTACTTTATTTATTGTTCAGACTTAACGTGAGATGATTGTTGGTTAGTGTCGAAGGTGCTATTAGCGTAAATGAGTTTATAACGCCTTCCATGTGGATTTGACGAACAGTGCACCAACGTCTTTCGTTGTTGTGTTGGTTGCTTCCTGGTGAACTTTTTCTCTTTCTACTGATAGACGTGGCGCTGTAATTGGTCCTTCATTCAGATTGCTAAAAGGTACGCTCTATGTAAACCTTCCTTGATTTCGGTCCATTCCTTAAATACGATAACTGGTTTATCTTGGATAAGTGCTCTTCGAATTCCTTATCTTTGCGAGCGATTAAAAGAAGACTATTGAATTACGAGACTGCACGATTGTGCTTTAGTTTCGTTTTCCAGGTTTGAGTACGGTATTGCATTTGTACTCTAGCAACATTAATTTCTATTTGACCAATCTTGAAATGGGATCTTTGACTGAATATAGTTAGACTAAGGGTCGATAGTGAGTGATGAGAGAAAATTTACGAACACAAAAGCTCGTAAATATTGCGTAGTTTTTCGTATTCCTTCTCAGTTGCTGAATAACTCTTCCCACTGGGTATGAATTGCGAGAACCATATGGAACCCGTAAATCGGGATCAATTTCATCTTGGCTCAATACTGCACTCAATATTTGTCAAAGCGTCGGTAATGATAATAGATGGTTGAAATCTGGATAATGTAGTACTAATTTTATGCAGGTTTCGTCTTGCAGATTTTCAAAGTGCTTCTATTGTTCATCGGTCCATTTCAAACGGATTTCTTTTTCTAGCTGCTGAATCAATGATTTTGCGTTAAAAAAATGGTCTCTGATAACAACGATAATATGTGACTTGTCAATCCTAAGAGTTGTTAGATGTCCTTGGATTCTGGATTGTTGGATTATGACTTTGGAGTAAAAAATTTTCTACCGCATGGAGTTTACTTGGACTTGGTTTGACACTGTCGGCAGAAATTATGTCCTAAGTATGTTATTTCTTTACATAAAAATTCACTTATATTGATTGGGTAAGTAAATCCGCGATTTTTAAAGTGATTCAACAATCTTTAAATTTTATCTTTCTATAGAGATGAGAGACCATTATATCATTCAAATAATTTTGAATTTATATTTCATTGAATTAATACTTGATATATTAAACGTTGAAATTCCATTTGGCAGATCAAAGATTGAGAAATACTTTACACCTCTTAGTTGGTCCAGAGTTTCGGTAATTTGAAATAGTGGATACTTGTCGCTTTGTTTTTTTCGTTCAGTGCACGAAAATTAATTATCATGCGGCAATGTTCAGTGCTATCGGCATCCAATATCTTCGATACAATCCATAAGGCGGAGTTATACGGTGAAATGGACGGTCTAATTGTTTCTTGAAATAACAGAGCTTAAAATTAATATTGTATCTTCTCTTGATTCCTCGGTGGGTAGCGGTACTGGCTAGTATATATTGTAATTTTGTCTGTTACATAAATCGAATGGTAAGTTCGTCATTCGTTATACCTTACAACTTCAAGCAAGTAACAATTTCCTTTATTATTTGAAATAACAATGATGTTCCAAGTGGACAAGTTTAGTAGGACAAGTATCTGTAGATACAGTAATATAATCTCTATTTGTTCCACCAAAATTGTATCTGTAGATACAGTAATACAATATCCGCCGTAATACATTGCCGAATATTAATGCCATTTACTATGCATATCGTTGGGCTTTTATTGAAACGTTTCGTCAATGCCATGCCTGAACAAACATTGAATCTCTGAAATGTAACTAATCAGGCACCTCTGCGCGGAATGCTGTAGAGGATTGTAAATGATGGTTGTTGTAATAACGAAGTAACTCGTTGAACCCGTCAAGTGTAGTTAAAATAATAAATAGATTAATAAATGCAAACAACGTCGTTAAGACGCTCGTACTAACAAATTCGCCAAGACGGTGTATAACTTGCTCGCTGATAACTCGTTAGTAACTAATAAATACTCGATAGGTACTCGTAGATACTGACTCGCCTGAGATCGCGTTCGTTTATTTATATTGGTCGCGGGAAAGAAAATTCAAATTCGTCTTTTTTCGACGGTTGCATGTAGCAACGACATTGTTTTGCCCGAAGCTTATCTATTATTACATTACGTGATTCCTAATGATATTGATACTCCGAGGCAAAACAACAACATGATTTGAATTGTTCTCTAGCTCATGTGGCGCTACAGTGCAAAAGAAAATCCCTGATCTCGTAGCTAATTATTTATTTACTAAAAGTAAAATGATTAGGATGATGTTTAATATCGTATAGTATTAGTATCGGTATTAATGTCTATTACTATGTATTAATATCAATTTATAGTATAAGTACATAGTGTTAGGATTTCCACCAGTATATTACGTATGGTAGTAATATGTATATATATATATATATATATATATATATATATATATATATATATATATATATTGTAAAAGAATAATAGATAATATTTTCTTAGAGATAAATATCTTATCTTTTTAATATATACATGGAATATCTTTTATATACATATATCAAATTTAATTATTTCAAGATATACCAAAAATACCTTTTGAATACATGGGTTATCCTCGATAACTATGGACAGCCCTTTAATGCCTGACGTATTGCAGATACCAAAAATTTGTTACATGACGATTGCATGATACAATTGAGGCACATTTTTAACAAAGACTAACTTGTTTACATCATTATTCCCCAACATATGAAGGAAAAGTTCAAATTCAACATAAAGTTCAAGATAAAACTAAAATGGAACTATACAATTTTCTTCACATGATTCGATAGTACCTATTTCACAAGATGCAATATTTGATACGTTATACTTCAGACGCGAACAAGACCACCATCCGCGCTTTTGACCCACTTGAGGAATGTTTTCCCGCAAAAATCAGTAAATTTATTAGCACAAAATCTCAAAAATTAATTGAAATCGGTAATATACATGGAAGGTTAATGAGAATTCATTTTGAGAAACATTATCAAATGATGCCAAAAAGATATATAATTGCTGATAAAAATGGAACTGCATCTCCACATGTAAAAAATTAATAATGTAAAAAAGATAGCTTTTTTATGGTTAATCTCATGTATTAAGTTTCTGTTTTCTTACAACCACAGTTGAGCTAAATTTAATTTACCTATTAAATAATAAATAACAAATTAAAATAGCATTTTAATTCTGAATAAGAATTAAATTTCTTATTTAAGTAATAATCGTTTAAACAATACTAAAAATAATTTATTTATTATTTCTTAGTTAGTAAGTAAGTTAGTAAGTGAAATTTTATTTTCTATTTCGATTAAATTCGACAACAAATGATAATATATAAATATGTTCTGTTTTTGTCTTATCTGTTTCATTTTGTACAATGAAAAAATCTTATAATTGATATGATTGTTTTTCAATAGATAGATCGCAGTTCACATTATTTTTAGTTAATATTATTAAAAATTATCAGTTGTCATTTACAGCGATTTTTCTGATTGAAATGTTATATTTATGTAGAAATAAATTTGCTCAACGACCGATAAATAATAAATAAAAGTAATAAATAAAAAATAAAATTGTATTTGTAAATAAAAATTAATCTCATTATATTAAACATTGTCTTTAGACTTGTTCAAATAACAAATAATTCGTTTCTGCTTTTTATTTGAACTATTCGAAAATTTATTCAATAATATCCAACCAAACAAATCCTGTTTGAAACATTTATGAATTAATAAATAATTTGAGAATATAATTGGCTTTATGGATTAAAATGGGCCATTCTCTATATACAAGAATAATATCTCGCACATCATAATGATCCAATATACTTTTCTTTTTTAGTTTCTCTTTAGTTATTGTTGTTGGATTACAATTATTTTACTTACATTTATAGTTTCGTGGTTATTGAAGTGTACTATTAGTTAGAAGTATGTAACAAGTATTCGCTTACCTAACTAGCACTTCCAAACATTTTGCATAATATTACATGCATTAATAACGATATCCAAAAATTGTATTGTTAGTTAAATAAATAAATAAAAGTACAAAAAAGTTTTAATGATTTTACGAAAGAAGGTTTAAGGTGAAACATGTAGGTTTTGATACTCAAACTTAGTTCTTATCCTTTTTTATCCAATATTACATCGTTTCGTGACATCACAAATATTTATAAACGAAGAAGAAAAGTTATTTATAGAATATCGATTGGCTTCGATAAATCTTAATTGTGATCTTTCACCGATTCGAACGAGAAATTTTGCAGTTTTATTTACTGAAGAAAATCACAAAAATATTTCTCAAAATTGGATAAAGAATGATAAAGATGAAACAGCATCGTATGAATGGTTCTGAAGCTTTATGTCTCGGAACTCAGCTTTCCCTTCATACTCCTGAAGCATTCAGTAAAAGTACGGAGACTGCATTTAGTAAACATAATGTGTTTTATCTTTATAAAAATTTGCGAATAATATTTCAAAAATATAGCTTTGGTTCAGATCGATGTATAACGAGAACAAAGCTAGAGTAACACAAAGGATAATTCGTAGGAAAAGATAAAAACAAATTACGTAATATTATGTAATAATATATAAATAATACGTCTGTTGACGTGGATAAAAGTGTTTACATTTTTAAGTGTTAAACATTCTTAACGCTAGGTTTAGGGGACCCATCAATTTGACAGATTTCAAACTTTGAAATGAAATATCTCAAAAACCATAGCATTAATTTTAATCATTTTGTGTCGTAAATTAGTCATTTCATCCAAAGAATTTATACACACAATTATTTTTTCATAAGCTTTTTAATTTTTGAAATTTGTATGTAATATACGTATCTCTACGAAATCCGTCAAATTGACGGGCTAGCTGATTTCATAAACAATCCGTTTTTCAAAGACAGTGTGTAAAAGTTTCAGATATTGTAGACATTTCCCATTATTGTCTCCGCTTATTATAAGTATTTTCGATAAGATAATTGAATTTAGGCACAGTATTTTCTTATTTTGATCAATCTCCCTTTTCTAGCAATCATGTGTAAATCCAGGAGATATAATAAGATATCGAACAAAATTGTTAACATCAATGAAGATTGTTCTGAGGACACTTCCGAAGAAGATCAGTATGAATTAGACCAAAGCGAAGCCGATAGCCGATAGTAAAAATTCTGATAGTGAAAGTAGAGAGATAGAGGGATCTTCGGATAGTGCAGAGGAAAGCTTTTTGAAAGTGTATCGTAACAAGAAAAGAATGGGTATTCTTTCTAGTTCTGACTCCGAGGATGAAAGGAGGAGCATTCCAAGCATATCTCAAAATGTAATGGGTGAAATTGAAATTGCAGTTGACGGGTCACAGTGGATAAAACTAAAAATAGGAGGATCTAGGGGTAGAACACCCGTTCGTATGATATTCAAGGATATCGCAGGGCCTACCGGTTATGCTAAGAGAAATATTATATGTCGGGTTGTGTAACTAGTGCTTTCGAATTGATAATTGACAGACACATAATGGAACACATATAAGACTGCACTGAAACCGAGGCGCATCAAGTTTTGAAAAAAGACTGGACAATAACAATTGCTGAGTTCCGTAGTTTTCTAGGAATAATATATGCCCGAAGCACATATAAAGCGAGATCATTGAAAGCCTCCGAAAGATTACAAACAGATAAATTTACGCTGATATACGAAATATGGAATAAATTTATAAGTAATAGCCAGGCTTGCTTGTTACAAGCCATATGAAAATATCTCAATAGATGAACATTTATTTCCAACGAAAGCCCGATGCAGGTTTACGCAATATATGCCGAATAAACCTCATAAGTTTGGCATTAAGTTTTGGTTAGCAGTTGATATCCAAACAAAATATATTTTGGATGGTTTCCCTTATATGAGGAAAGATGAAACTCGATGCTCAAGGGAAAGAGGACTAATTTATATAAATTAGAAAACTGCACGCTTACTGTGTATACGAGTAAACCTAACATAAAAATCCTCCTTCTAAGCACCAAACATATAGGTATACAAGTAGAAGACAATTATAAACGTGTTCCAACGTGTTCAAACGTGTTTTTATAATAAAACAAAGTTTGGTGTGGACATCGTTGACCAGATGGCACGCAAATATAGTGTAAAAGCAGGCAGTTTCCAATGGCCTCTTCAAGTTTTTTTCAATATTTTAGATTTGGCAGCGATAAACGCGTGGATATTATGTAAAGAGTGCACCGGAAAAATATCCAGAAAGGAGTACATATTTTGTTTAGCCGCGGAATAGGGGGAGTTGAAGAAAACAAGGAGAACATTTGCCAAAGATCAGACTCTTCATTTCTGTCACTTTCAACGTCAGAAGTGCGAAAAAGTTGCCAAGTGAGCTACTGCAAAAAAAATAGAAGCAATAATTGTTGTATATATTGCAAAAAGATCTATGCGGAAAATACGTCACGTCGGTTTGAACTGATGGAATAATTCGGCATCTCTCTCTTCACGATGCTCTCAGACAATCAATAATATTGTCAATACTTCAAGATTCTCATATCATTGCGTTTTGTTAATAAATATTGACAATATAAACAATATGTATCGTCCATACAACTAGTATTTATTGACGATGCATTCAGTTTCGAGTTAGCGTTCGTTCAATAATGTCGAGTACGAAGAAAGCTTTGTGCACTTTAGCATTATTAACGAAGAAACCAAAGAAGGAAATGCGTTGTATGATTTGTTGAGATAAATGTCATGTTGGTATGATCACTGGTTTCTTCCAGAGTTGGTACAACTGCTTGCGGTTCTCTTTTGTTTTTTTTCCCCGTCCGCCACGGTTTTTATCTTAGTATTCGGTGTGCATAATGGCTGTACAAGGTGGTGAAATATAGAACATATAAAGCTAATCTGTGTGAATCAATTAATGTATCAAAACACAAACGCCGATTTTGAATATTTTTTTTTTAACAAACACAAAAAAGCAAACTTCCGATAGAGGACGAAAGCCAGCGATGTCTGCAACAATTTAAGGCTCTTCTTACAGAAACGAGCTTGAGATGACACAGAATAGGAGAAAAATAAAAAGGTAGGAGAAAACCAAGGAATAGAAAAAGACAAAAATAAAACAATAAGAAAAAGAGAAAGGAAAAATGTTTCGGATAGTGAATCTTCAACATTAATCTCCAACATTAATCGTGATCATATCTCTGTGATTAGTCGGATAAAATAGAATCAACATTTGTGGCAACAGGAGAAGCTAAAATGAGAATGCTGTGTGTCTCTTCTACAATGTGAATTACAGCGAAGACAAAACAAGAGAAGAATGGGTGTAGTGTTTCATGTATGAAATATCGACACACTGTGAATGTGCTGGTTATGATTCCGGAAGTTGCATCTGTACTGTAAGGACTCTGTTTCAAGACTCAGAATTGATATTTACCTAATGTAACTGTTCCTATACTGTTATTTCATATTTATATACTGTATTTTCATGTTTTGCCTGAATAGATGATAAGAGAAAATAATTTTATTATGCACTTGTTTTTTTAATTTGTGAAGTATAAAATGATTGGAATACAGCTGTCACGTCCTGCAACCCGTGCGATCCGTAGCGCGAAAATAAAATTGATAAATTCTCTTAAACCGTACGTGTTTACAGTATTTGAAGTGAAAGGCAATTAAAGCCGCTAAAAGCTATATCTTGCGAAAACTCATCGTACTATGTTTTTACATTATGTCTTTATAACGATATTAAGATAATTTAAATTCTAAACAAAGTCGGCAGTTGAACAAACGTTGGGGATCTTCCCAAACATCTTCAAAAGAAAGATCCTGACGCTTTTTCATCAACGATGGATATAAATGTAGCGATTCAGAGAAATCAATATGAAAATAATTACTATTCGGTTATCGAGTAAATTTATTAGCATTCGTCTATCGAAGAATCATCATTTGTCAACCAAAGAATCACCATTTTGTCAACCGAAGAATTTCATATCCGTCAGTCACTTGTCAATATTGAAATAAAGTAAGATTTGAATAAATCATTTTATATTGTTAATTTACTTTCGAACAACTTTAATCCTCTCCCGCTAGTATTCTCGCACATAGCAGGTTAGCCGAAAGCGGAGCTTATTGCCAGTTGCATTACACATCAGTTGACATTACCTTCTCGTCGGCGATTAAATAGAACGTAACAATATATACAGAAAGAAATTTTGGTGGCAGCGATGGTATTCGCTCCACAGAGGATTAAAGTTCTTAAGAGTATTGATAAAATATAAACAGAAAACATGTCGATCACACGAGACTCACTGAATGAGGACACGACGCTCTTGATGTTATTAGAAAAGGTGAAAGCGTGAGATAAAAATTTTCGCGTATTAACTGACATGACCCTAAGAATTGCTAAATTAGAGGAAGATGCGCATATAAGTAGGATAACAAACGAAAGTGAAATACCTACATCATCTCCGATAACATCACGAGAGACCAGAGCGATCGATGGTAACACCCAACCGATTAAATTAAAAGACGCGATCGAATCAGTACCAGTGTTCGATGGCCAGCAACTGTCTGTATTTCAGTTTTTAAGGGCGTGTGAGCGCGCGCGAAATATGGTTCCAGAGCATCAAGAACCTCAATTGGTAAAGTTCTTAATGAATATGCTTCGCGGACACGCGTTTCCTGCCGTAAAAGACTGTTTGATAACAAGTTTAAACGATTTTGGGAAGAAATTGAAAGATATGTTCGGCCCAGGAAAAACCGTTAACGAATATAGGGGAGAATTGGGAACAGTATTTTAACAACCAGGAGAAGATGTACTAGATTGCATGGACCGCGTCAGAAATTGCAGGCTGGCAATAATGGATGGGGAAAGATGCGAGTATGGCACCATATACCAAGGCGTTCAAGATACGATAGATTGGGACACGAGGGAGGCTTTCGTTAAGGGACTCCTAAACGAAGTATATTTGCGAATAAAGGTAGCAGGATACCAATCCTTGGACGACGCATATCGCTAAGCTATGAGAGCAACATGGGAATTAAAACAGGCAAGCAACAGAACACGACACCGATGTCCGACACCTCCGAACAATTACGACTGAAATAACGCTCTTCTCCTGAACAACAACAATAACATCGGAAACAACCGTCAAGATCGGAGGTTTGTACTGCCGTCGCGAAATCGTCCAAACGACTCGAGACAAAATTCTATAATTTGTAATTATTGTAAAAAACCTGGGCATTTGGTAAGAGACTGTTACAGATTTAAAGCCAGAGTAGACACTGGGATAATAATTGGTACCCTACGCATCGGAGTAATCGGAAAACCAGCAAACTCCTTCGAGAACAAGAGGCGAATCTCGAAGAAGCGACGCTGTGAATTGACCGACAGTACAAGTGGCAACGAGAAGACCGACGCCACAACCTTCGTGCAGTTGTGCACGGGAACGAATGGAATATCCGAAGAATCGAATTGTTTCAATAAAAATAAATGAAACCCCGAGCACTCCAACCGCCAGAATAGTCTCCCCAGACTTGAAAACCAAAACTAAGTTACTATTAGACTCCGGATCGGAAGTAAATATCATAAAAAAAACCTGCCTTATCCAATTCAGCGATCATCAACGAGCAAGAAGATCATCAACTGAAGTTCGAGGAATTACGGTAACGAGCTTGGTCACCCTAGGGCAGACAGTAATACAGGTTGCGGGCCATCCAGTTACTTTTTATGTTCACTCAGGAGCTGCGGACTCGCTGACGAGCCGCATGCGGGTATCGGATGCGACCCGAGGAACCTTAGCCCAAGCACCGTACCCTATTGGTCATGTCTCCAATTGAGTTTCCTAGCACCTTCTATTAAGGCTTCTAGAAAAACGAATTAAAAAATCATCACACGTTTGATCAAGATCGCAGTTTGGATAAACGTATGAGACTTCATTCTTCTTTTTCTTTTTTTCGCTCTTTTTTTAGCTTCCTTCTCTGAGCTATGATTTGGAATAGACATCACAAGAAATAATATAATAATATTCTAAATTGTCTTCCTCATTATCACTTTCATCTTTTTTTTGGCGAATCTTCCGCTTGATTTGGCTTCCATGCTTCCTTCCTATTTACACTACAGAGATTAGGTTCCCTGTTTGAGGTTCGTTTTCCTTTTCGACATTCTGATGGTTGGTTCTTGGTTCTCAACTAATTGGTGGTGAAGTTTTAGCCCTAATCTTCCAAACCTGATATGTGATCAGCTCACTTGCCGGGGGGGGGGGGGGCACAATGCATCTATCGGCCATCTTAGGACCAAAACACTTCTTCCGCAAGTCCAAGCCAACGGTAGACGAGGGAAATACCCCTTCCGTGGGCTTTATACATCAACCTTCGCGGTACCAATGTCTAGGACATGCTGATCATACCCATCGTAGAATGAATTCAATTTTCTGATACATCTAAATGCCTGAAAATGAGATCTTTGCTTGGATCCGCCATATCCAAAGGCCACCGATCTATTAGGTTCGGTACCCTCCTGCGGTTCGATCCGAATGAATTAGATTTTTAGGAATGTTTCACTTGATGAAACCAGGGGAGTATTTATCTTTTTCGAATTCAAGTCAAGCGTTCATGTAGTATCGCAGATGTTCTTCATTTTGTATTCACGCACCGTATTGTAGCGAATCCGCCGTTGACTACTTTCGCCTTGACCGCCGAAAGGATTCAAATCTTAACATGTACAAAATTCCAAAAACCACCAATGAGATTGTTACAGCAATGATATACTACACACAATCGTGATCCCGCTGCACAAAAGCATCCGCTCAAAGTATACACATTTACTTTACTCTACTGCATCGTCGTTCAGTTCTTGTACTTAGCAGGAGAATAAGACGAAGGAGAGGTAGCAGTTCAGAAGGAAATGAAGAAAACGAAGGGCAGAAGGAGAAAGGAAGAAAAGGCCGCAGGTGATACACGGATGCTGCACAGGGACAATCGGCTGAAATGCCACTCTGCTAGAACACAACTATATGTTAGCAGCTTCGCTTCCCCGTAACTTCCGTTGATAACGATGCTACAAGATTAGTGCATAAAGACATTTTATAGAAATATTTACGAGGTACTGTCGAAAATATACTGTATTCCGAAGAGAGCATTGTATTTTAACACGATCAAAACTCCAAACATACTGCTAAAAGTGTAAAGAATTAACTAGACACACAAAAATCGTCTGTTTTGAAATGACCTGTCCAAAATCCCCATCTCATTCCAATTGAAAATCTATGGGGAATATTAGAAAAAAAAGTATATAAATACATTCTTATGATTCTCTACCGTTATCCGTCATTGAATTACATAAGAGAATAAATGAACAATGGGATAAAATCCATCCCTATCATTACAGAAAATTAAAGGGCTTACTGCAAGAGAGAGCTATGCTACAACAGGTTTATTCCTGCTTGCACTATGAATGTGTCTATAAATGATTGTTTACCTTACATATTACAATTTTTGTACAAAGCTGAGCTATGACACAGAGAATTTTCGTAATCGTTGCATACACGCCCAACTGCGAAACTGAAGGATATAACTTGCATAACTATCGTTTATTTCGTCTGTGTACCATAAAGTTTAAAAGAAATATAAATGTACGCTACGAGAAAATAGTGATGAAGAAAAGACGTGTGCGACTAAATGCTTGTGCGTGCTTTCCAATAGTTTATTTAGAAAATTATTATTCGTAGATTTCAATGCAGATAAAATGTACAAAAATGTTTTGTCATGTAAGATAGTCCTAAAAAACATTGTATTAAGAGAACAACCATCATAAAGCTTTTTCTTTCATCCGATTTTCAGGCTCAAACGCGCAAAAGAGTAAATTAATATTAAATTATTTTCCAAGATATACTAGTATAACAGTATATTAACACATTGTAGACCGGTTACGAGTTAACTCGTGTTTTCGTGGCCAAACGTAGCCGCCGACCGGCCACGAGTAAACTCGTGATCCGCTTTTTTCCGCATCAGCGTCGTTTTCTCAGTGTCCTGTTGGAGATCGTACAGTGCAATTGTTGGTCCTCAAGCTGTGTCTCTCGCTTATAAGATCCGTCAAATTGCATCCTTTGTCAGAAAAAAAAAATTTCAACGATGACGGAACGTACCAATGAAGAATCTTTCAATGAATTATACGCGGTTGCTATATCTGATTGTCCGAGTGATTGTGAATCAAATTGTGGTGACTTGGAAAATGATACTGTATCAGAAGATAGTGAATCTAATATTACCTCATCAAAATATCATTAAATCTATGTGCATATTACAATACAATAAGCACATGAAAGGAGTAGATCGCGCAGGATCAGTATTTGGCGAATAGCAGTATGTTACGAAAAACTTTAAAGTGGTCCAAAAAATTAGCATTTTTTCTGATAAACTGCACCTTGTTCAGTGCATATAAAATGTACTGTACCTATCTGCCAGAAAATAAAACAAGATACAAAAAATGTCCACTGGAAGTAGCTAGAGAATGGATAACTGTGGATTCCAAAGAATGCAGCATTGCACCTGATACTTCTTGAATTTCTAAAACAGCTCTGTATAATGATGCACCCTTCAGGCTTTCCGGACAACTAAGAGAGCACGTCTTAGAAAAAATAGTCACTGGCAGAAAAACAAATCCGACTAGAGCGTGTAGAGTACGCTCTTCAAAAGGAAAACGCAACGAAACTAAATATATTTGCAAAAATTGTGTACCATTACACGTAGGTGATTGTTACACTGTCTGTCGTATGAAAAAGAAATATTGAAAGTTGAATAATAAATAAAATTTATTAAAGTTTATTTATATTGTTTTACTTCCACATCCAATTATGAAATAATAGTCGGTGACATGAGATAAATTCTCAGCAAAATTGCCAGTCAACAATGTGTTAATAGATTTAAATAATAAAAATAGCAGTATTAATAAAACAACTTCTTCTAAAACATTGTATTTTATAAAATGCTTAATATTTTAAAATACCAATAAAACGTAAAAGTCCCTCTTGTGGTGAGTCCTTCACTTAATAAAAATCAACAAACTAAAGAACTGAGGACGGAGTAATTAATTTTAAAGTTAAAAATTTATACTGTTAAAAATATTGTGCAAAACCGAATCAATGAATACTTTTTGTTACATATGAATAAAAAAGAATTCAAAATTTATGAAAATTGTTTATGTTAACTTAATCTCTACAAAACGTTATTATTATGCTTTCTTTTTATATACGTGACTGTCCATGATATTAAATAAAGATTTATACGAAACCTTTGATTATTGGTTCAGTTTTTCTCTTCACTATAAAGGCATCATGGCACGGGCATATAATATAATACTGACCGTAGATAAACATAAAGCAAAGCACATTGTGGTTCCTATTACTATCTCTATGACATTTACTTTTTCCGCCAAGTACACTTTCTATGAATAGATTATAAAACTTGCAATTTATAAATATCAACTTATTTTCTGAAGGACATGAATTATAAAAATGTTACTGTTAATTTTTTATTATTTTATTAAATAATATGAATATTCATACTGTTAATTGTTAATTTTTTTATTAATCCAACATAGGATGCAACAGTTTATTATAATATTAGTATAAGAAATAAGTAAATATATTTTTGTAAGTATTTCGAATTTTTGTTATTTCTATTGTATTCTCTTATCATTATTGTATGAAAATCATAAGTATCACAATGGAAATTTTCAAGTTAATCACGACCGAGGGAAACATGGCACTAATATCAAACGTTCAAGTCCTCCTCACAGCTTTTTCTCTATTACCGTGGTATTGCGTTTCATAAATTTTTATCATAATATGTTACGATCCATAGAGAATACTATTTGAGCGTTTCGATTGCGCGAAGCAATTCGAAGGATTTGTGAAACGATAACTTGTAGAAATTGTACTATTATAACACATCAGCTCATGCGTTACTACTGATGATTCGGAAGTTTCTCGCAAAAAATAACATTTACAGTCACCATATTCACCTGATCGCTCCCTTGCGATTATTTGTTATTTTCCAGAAAGAAAAAATAAAACAAAAATAGTTATGCGAACTATGCACTATAGATGAAAGTGTTTTCAGAAATGTGTTAATGACTGGAAGACACGCTGGCAAAGATATATTATGTTCAAAGGAAATAACTTAAATATAGACGAACAAATAAATATTTTCTCAAATAAGAAAAAAAATCAATGATCTTTTTGATCACGCCTCGTATGAGGGGGAGAAAAGAAAAAGAGGAAAATAAAAAATAATATGCAGCTGGATAAAGGTTCAAAAGAAAAGTCTGTGGAAATTGTAAAAAATATCTGTGATCAAATGTGATGATTGAGAAAAGAGTGAGATATGAAACATGTTATATAAAATATACTTTATACATTCTATTTCGGTTCATGTATATAATATAAAAAATGTATATGTAATACAAAACGAGTGTAGAATATAAGTACTAATGTTTAATCAGAGTTTCTGTAATTGTGATAGTATTGTATTTTTTATTTTCATATCTTTATATTTTCTACATTTCTGTATTTTTGTATTTTCAAACGTTTTCTATAATTCTACATTTAAGTAATAGTATAAAAAGAAGAATACAAAAAGTGTGAAATGGCAACGCATGTAATGGAATGGTATGTAAATGTTACGCGTACACAGGATAACCAGGAGAGGTTGTATAGGAATCGAGAGTTCGTTGGACAAAGAGAACGTTTTTTTTAGGAATACGTTATGTTTATGTAAACCATATATCAAAGAATTAAAAAAAAAAGAAAATAAAATCGGGTAACTAATTAGTTAGTTAGTTAGTTAGTTAGTTAGTTAGAAGGGAAAAAAAAACATTCGCTAAACGAAGTGGCGCGATCAATCTCCGAAAGCAAGATTACGTCAACAATTAGGTTGCACGATACAAACAATTTCAAATCGGAGTTTGACCGCTAGCCACGACAAGACAACTGTGATTTTTACTCTTTTCTATACGCAGGCGGCGCGTTATAAATAGAGATCTCACTCCACTGGTCCGATGTTTTTAATTATATTTTTAATACAGCGCTTACCGCACCGAGCATCATCACGGCCATTTGCAAGCATACAATGGGCATGCAGTACATCATTTAAATCCGTCATAATAAAAAGGAGAACGCACGATTTCATACATTTCGTAATAAAGATAATAAAAAAAGACTCACCATACCAACATAAGAGAAGATTTATAATGATTTATCTTACAAGAGAATAGGTTTAGTTGAATAACACGAAATCCATGCACAAGTTTCTGGAGATCCAAAGACTTTGAGCACCCTAACAAATTAAAGCAAGTTAGATAAATGCAAAAATAAAAATTGGAACATAATTATTTCAAAAGAAATTGAATTATATATTTAAATACAATTAAGTTAAAATGTTACAATATTTTGTCATTATTTGTTTAAATTCCATCAAATGCTTTTAAATAAGAAAATTTTAATAAAAACAAGTAACTTACAGAGTTAAAATAAAAAATTATACTATTTTTGTACCATAATTTATTGATAAGTCATAAATGAATTTATAGCTATAATATTCAGAATTTCGCAAAATATTCTCAGGATATATCTTGTTTCACTTGCTAAAACTTTTTAATGGATTCTTATCTAACATACATGATTAAAGCATACTCTTCTGTTAATCATTGATCAATCAAATTGATCATGTTCTTAAAATCTTAACGAATTCCATAATCAATGTTTCATAATATATAGAAAAAATAATTTTAATCTAACCTATATAAAAAAAACATTCTCAAGTTTAACATTGTAATGTTATAATATTTTTACATTTATAAAAGAAATATTGACATGTTTAAACAAAATAATCCATCAGTGCTTCACATATTGTGGATTATTAAAATATAATTTCACTTGATACAATTCTTGGCTGGTCAAAAGCTTTCAAAATTAATGAAAGTGAAGTGTATTATTGCACATTTAATAATAACAATAAGTATACATATAAGTTATGACAAAAAGTAGAAGAGCAAGCAAAGGTTCAATACTTCAATGCTTGCTTATCATATATTTATGTTAATAAAAATAGAGATAGGTTTTAACATATATTAACGCATTGAAAAAACTATCGTTTGTATATATAAGTAACTATATACTATAAAATCTATGTATCAATATTAGTGGTTTCCTGCCTGTTATTTCATATCTAATACAATTTTATATCTATACTCACAATTTAATTTATGAAACGTAACAATGACATATGAGCAATATGGATATAATTAACTCTTGCTGGAATACATTTGAAACAATCTTGGCAGTTCAATCTTTCGATTCCATAAGAATCTATATATACATCTATACATGGGTGTTACCTTTATTTATCCTGCAATATAAATAAATTGATATTGTAATTTTACAATATTATTGAAATCTAGCCCATACCGTTTTATGACTTTGAGCATTGTTTGAACATATTTCATGCTAATATAATATTTACATTGGGATACCCTTTCATTTTTTTATAGACAAGAAATTTTATTGTTGTTATATAATATGATGAAACATGGTAAAAAAGTAGTCCGATAATATGGCAGATTTGTAACTTTTAATTTAAAAAAGAGGAGAAAAAAATATTTTACATTTAAAAATGAACCTTTGAAACCTATTATCTTGTATCAATAAGGATAGAAATTAAACAAATTTCGTATATAGCGTCGCAAACTAAACTATGAAAATTGGAAAGTTAATCGTTATCGATCGTCACATAAACCCATACCAATAATCACAAATAGGTATTTTATTGCTTAATTTTCTTCGGTTCTGTACATATTCCTAGGTAGTCGTGTATTAATATTAGATAGAAAAGTACGAACCTATCTACACAATTAATAAAAATATGATTGAATTAAGAACATAAATTCCGTATTTTATAATACATATTATACGTTTATTTCTCTTATACGTACGTCTAGATCTACGATCTCTTCTATTTATCTTCGATACATATGGTTTGATATATTTGGTATACCGCAATAATTAGGTTAAATTATATAAAACATATCTGTTTCATATTAGAATAACTTAAGCAAAATCTTTAATTGTATAAACACATGTAAAATGTTTACCTTAAATAAATCAATGATCGATCAAATGTTGCATCTTTTGTATTTGTACATTTTCTTCTATCAAAATTTAACAGATTAACTTTGTAATTCTTTGTTTAGCATTCATTACTAACTGATATATATCCACATTGTAGGCATCCTTTAATACGACGAACATCTGACCACGTGCGAATCCACAGAACGACTGTGCGGTGCCTCGTGTCGGTCAACCGAATTGCTTACAACACTGCTCGTTGATTGGCTACAATTCAGCAGTACAACATGGTACTTGCGCACATCCTCCCACGAATATATAAGAATATAAATGTATAATATTTGTATTTTAAGATTGATTAAATAGATGTGTAAGTACGATTTTAACAACCTGTCTTAACAAGATCTATATGCACATATACATTAAACATGATACATACAAAGTATGTATAATATTCAAGATATATGTATGTATGTATAGTGAAAAACAAAAGTGTTCGTACAGTTGAAAAGAAATAAAAAGAACAATATTTTCTACATTATTCAAATATATGTAATTGTACATCATAAGAGATATTTATATAAATAACGTAATTCTATAATAAATGTACACAAACATTGACATTATTTATAGTATTTCAGTGCATGTATTTAATAATATAGAATTATTGATCTTTTTATTTTCATATTCCTCTTTTTTTTTTTTGAATTTGTGCTTTAGAATTTGCCCAGCTGGACATTTGGTACATTTTTATAACACTTTATTACTATATAATTTGTGGATGGCTATCCCCAGCGAGATACCATCTTACAGCTTGCCTATTATATTTCTTTAACGAGGTCAGTGGGATGTTTTCTTCTTAGCCTTCTTTTGATATGTAATAATATTGGTTTGTATATAATATTGGTCCTAAGACACTTCCTTACGGTACCCCTGTCTTGATGTTTTTAATTTCAGAATATGTGTCCTTTATTTTTACTACAAAGGTTCTATTGCTTAGATATGATTTGAGTAAGTGGTAGATTTGTTCTGGCAAATGTTTTTGATTGTTTGTAAGAGGCTTTCATGATTCACTTTACCGGGTGCTTTCTCAATGTCCATGAAGAGGACTGTACAGTATTGTTTCTTTTTATTGCTAATAAAATTTCATTGACAAGCTTGTGCATTTATTCTGTGGTGGAGTGTTCGTTTCTGAATCCAAATTGGTCTGGCATTAATTTTTCTTCCTATATTTTTGGTTTTAGGCTATCGTATATTATTTTCTCTAGTATTTTACAAAACACATGAAGTAGTAGTATTGGTCTGTAAGATGCAGTTTGCTATGGGTCTTTGCCTGGCTTAGGTAGCTTTATGATCTGTGCTGGTTTTTATAGAGTAGGAAAGTATTGAATTCTTAAAATTACATTGAATATTATTGTCATTAATCGTATTGCTTTTGGAAGGGTTTTCAAGATTTTACCATTGATTAAGTCGATTCTTGGTGCTTTATTGTTTCTTGTTTTCTTGATTATGTTTCAAACTTCTTGAGCATTTGTACCAGGTATGGTATAGTGCTTGTATAGTTGAGGTACTAGTATTTTGCACATCTATGTCTGTATGACAATTGGAGGTACTGTTGTTAATATTATGTGGAGTAAATGTGTTACAAAGGTGGTTGGATAATTTTTCAGCTTGCTTTTTGTTGCTTCTGGCCTATGTGTTGTTTGTTTTTCTGATTGTTGAGATTAGTTTTATTGGCTTCTTTATTTTGTTCGTGGCTTTCAATAGGGAATATTTGGTATCTCCTAGAGAGCACGTTCGTCTATTTGTATCGACAGGTGCTATTATAAAAAGTTCAAATGTAACTCCGGTTGGAGATTATAAATAACGGCAATAATATTTTGTCCGGAATTTCTTTACCTTTACACCTAGCAGACCAAAACAACGTTGGTATTCCAAAGCACAATAATATGAGTCTCTGCCAATTCAAATCTTCCGTTAACTCATGTGCCATTACAGAATTATTGTAATGAATTGGAGGCATCAGTTTACAATATCAATTAAAAAATTATTAAATTTTATTGTATAATAATGGTAAAATCACTTTTCATCGTCAAACTGGACCGTTGTTACTGGTACATAAGGAACATCCTACTCGCGCGTAAGCTCATTTTTCCTTGAATCACCGCATCATGAAAATCGGAAAAGAACTTTCATTTAGTTATTAATAATTTAATTATTAATTTATAACAATTAATGTAATAATATATTACGTTATAATATAATAATGTAATATAATAATGCAAGCCCATGGATGAGTGAAGTTAGAACTCAGCTTGAATGTCGAGATTTATGTGTAATGTTAAGTGACATATGAGCGGGTCTTGTTCGTAGTTACCTCGTCATTTTGATACATAGTAATTGGCATAACTTTCCTAAAATAAATCTTTACATTGTTTTCGCAGGGATATCGTCAGATGCGTGTACTTCACTTTCAATTAATTTTAAGATAAATGTATCTAGGCTAAGTCCATTGTGTGCGCTTTTCGTACAAAGATACATTTACTAACTTAGAGAAAAGTTAATAGCTTCTTTTTTCGATCCTTTTAAATATCAAATTATCAAATAGAACAATTGAAGAGTGTTTGCGGGAAATGTTGAGGAAATAGTGGGTTGGTATGATCACTACAACCTAAGTTAGTACGATTTCTAACGACGCTCCTTTGTCTTAAACGTCGCCCACGTGTTAATTATCTCAGCGCATCCAGCGTGTTCGCATATTTGTACTTGATGGTGAAATATAGAATATACGAAAATCAAATCTGAGTGAATCAATAAATATCAACTCTAAAAACTTATTGATTAACAAAGATTATTTATTTCTGAAACGGAGAAAGCGATAAGCTCCGAGGGATCTCATGGCAGATATCTTAGATCTTTCATTTAGTCGAGAAGCATACTTGTGAGACATACATCAGTGATTTTTTCATTCTCAAAATGTTCAGTAAACAGCGTGAAAATATATTTGAAAGTGAGGAGAGTAGTGATGACGGAATCTATAACTATTGTTCGAAGTGCCCAAAATCAACACAAATGTATTTAGAATGTTTTAACAAATACCATGCGATATAGGACAATGTAACATATTATCCAAAAAATAAATTAATAAAAAATATGGTATAACGTATCTTTAATATTTTTATGTTGTATATCCTATATATAATATCGTATATTTAATTAACTCGAACAAGAAGAGCGTCAACATGCTTTGGTTACGGGGTCCCCATGGAAGTATACCGGTCATATAGATATGTACGACGTTGCGACGTGTTAATAAACATGAATATCCCTATTACATAATAAAAAAAATCGTAGAAAAGCGCAGACTTAGAAGAGTATGGCAAATAGAATACCTGACGACAAACGGAAAATAAGTAACGCAAGGAGAAAATTAATTAAAATCCTTAAATATTATAAAAACGATTGCTTTCAAAAATATTTTGCTAATCTGTCTCCCACAGTTGACTCCAACTACTCACTATGAAAAGGATGCAGGAAATTCAAAATGAAATTGGAACTCAGAATGGAAAACCAAATGATTCAATAATTAAACCTGAAGCAGCGGATGAAGTTCCTTTATGGAATAAAAAGGATGGTAAAGTCAGAGATATTATCCTTACCACGAGTTCGAGTGAGCTATGTCATGTGGATCATTGCAAAACTTCACACGAATTATGGAATAAATTAAAGGGGGTTTACTCCTAAAGCAATTATTATTCACAAAAATGTCTGGTAGTGAAAATATGTTCGATCACTTAAAATTTTTTCAGTTACGTGGATAAATTAAAAGAAATGGATACTGTAATCACTGCTAATTTATTCTCAATCCTATTATTTATTATTATTTATAGCATCCCGAATACATATGAAAATTTTAGATGTGCAATGGAATCGCGGGTCCAATTACCTACCCCAGATGCGTATAAGATAAAATTATTAGAAGAAATTAATTCTCGTCATAATTTACATACTGTGAATGATCACCAAGAAGCTCTACAAGTGGAAGATGCAAATAAACACAAAAGGTATGATACCAATAGAAATTCTTCAAATAAAAATAGATTTATTAAAACTAATAAAGTGTAATCTAATAAATGTAGTTCTATCCATAGAACCAATAAAAAATCAAAAGGTAAAATTAGCGAATGACAAATTAGCTGAAATCAAAGGTAAAGGTACTGCAATATTATTTAGTTATATAAAAAGCAAATTCGAGAAGTTTCGATTAGAAAACGCATTATACGTACCAGAATTAAAAGCAAATTTGATCTCAGTATCAGAAGTTACAGCAAATGGAAAAAGGATTATATTTGCAAATAAAATGGTTACAATATTTGGAAAAAAGGATGAAATCATTATTACTTCTAATCGCAAAAGGGATTTATATATTGCAGATACAAAATCCGAATATATTAGTATGGCATATGAAAACAAAAATACACCTGAATTGGTACTATCGATATGGACACTTAAATGAATCTGATCTTGCAAGATTAATAAATAAAAATGTGGTAAATGGTTTATCTAACGTAAGATTGACTAAAATGTTTGAAAGGTAAACAGGTAGCAATTCCAGTGCCAAAAAGGTCAAAATGAAAACAATTGGAAATATTAGAACTGATACATTCTGATGTATGTAGCCCTATAAGACAAACATGTTTGTATGGAGCAAAGTATTTTGCCACTTTTATTGATGACACGTCAAGGTTTGTATATGTGTATATCCTTAAGACAAAAGATGAACTTAAAAATGCATTTTGGAAATTCAAAGCTTTAGTTTAGAAAGACAAAAGGGTACGAAAATAAAAATCCTCAGAACTGATAACGGTTTGGAATATTTAGGAAAGGATTTCAAAAATGAATTGAAAAATTGTGGTATTCGCAGGGAATTCACAACTTCCCATATACCTCAGCAAAATGGAGTAACCGAGTGAATGAATAGATGGCACGATGTATGTTTATCCAGTCAAAGTTCAATTTTGGGCGGAAGCTTTTAATACGGCATCATATATTAAAAAAAGATGCCCAACAGTTCGTAAAATGTGAAATTTGGCACAAGATAAAACTAAATGTGAATCATCTTAAAATTTTTGGTACTGAAGCTTATGTACTAAATAAGACGACTCACTTGGCGACGACTTTCATAGGGACCGAATCGCAGAGAACGGATTCACTAACCTCGCTTCCTGCCCAGCCAATTCACCTCCAGTAAATTACGTAATGGGTGACCTCCCAGCCGCACGGATAACGGAATCTCGCCCGTGTACCAACGTCGGAGTCCACTATTGCGGACCATTTTACATCAAAGATCGAAAGGATCGCAACCGCCGAAGGTAACTCGGTAGTATTAACTTCTACCGACGTTCTATACCGGAGGCCGCCATAATTCTCCAACTAGTCAATGACTTGCTAAAAGGTGCAAAAAAGGTCAACGCGCTCATTGAGGAGCAAACCGAAAATATCTTTCGCGAGTCGAAAAGCGGCCTCTCTGACGCCACAATGTTGTCACAGCCGATTCTCGGCGCGCCCGCCAGCCTCGCGGTAGACATATCCGATTACGCGATAGGAGTGCTCTTGCAACAACAGGTCAACGTTGGTTTCGTTAGGATTCCTTACGAAATCCTTGACCCCATGCAGCGAAAGTATAGCGCGTATGATCGCAAACTACTCGCGATGTACATCGCGGTTAAACGCTTTAAACACGCCGTGGAAGGGAGAAATATCGCGGTTTATACGGATCACAAGCCCTTCTTACATACGAGTTCAATCAAAACCTCGGGAAGTGTATGTCGCGACAATTTCGACACTTTGACTATATTGGATAATTTACGACCGACATCCGGTATATGAAGGGGCTAGATAACAATGTAGCTAATGCTTTATCCCGGATCGAAGCAATAGGAATATCAGTAGACCACCGAACTTTAGCAACTGCGCAAAGGAACGTTATCGAGTTACGCAAAATCATGTGCATTACAACTGGTAAAGATACGATTTCCCAACCAAGACGTGGAGATATATTGCGATATAACCAGAGAAACCGTGCGACTGTATGTACCGAAATCTTTGCGGCGCAGCGTATTTATTTCGTTACACGGACTTTTCTATCCAGGGATACGCGCAACGCAAAAACTGGCGTCGACGCGTTTCGTTTGGCTGTCGATAAACAAGGATTGTCGAAACTGGACAGGGCAATTTATCCCGTGTCAGCGATGTAAAATCACGTATCCACACCCGTCAGAACATTCGGAGCGTTAGCAGGCCGGTTCGAACACATACACGTAGACATTATCGTGACGCAATATTCGCAAGACTACCGATATTGTCTAACATATATCGACCGTTCCTTGCATTGGCCCAAAGCCATTCTCAGGGCCGATATGGAAGCGGCAACCGTTGCTTCCGCTCTCCTTTCCTCCTGGATAGCTCATTTCGGCGTACCTTCAAAAATAACATCTGATCAAGGATGCCAGTTCGAATCCAAACTATTCGGAGAATAGTTGTTCGGTATCAAACATTTGCACACGACGGCCTATCATCCAGCGTTTAATGGGATGGTAGAGCGCCTATCGACAATTGAAAGCGGCGATCAATGCCACGATACGAGCAACTGGGTTGAAATCTTGCCGATTGTAATATTGGGAATTACCTTCCCTCCCCTCCCTTTCGGGGTCATTGGACAAGTCGCTCCTATCCTTTCGGGGTGCAGCTCGCTTACCCGACGCCAGACGATGCATGCATCGCACCAGGTCGTTACCAGCGTGGGCCACGAGGAGGCAGAGCTGTCACTTTATAGCTCGATCCCATCAGATTGGCTCTCCAGCCAGTTGTTCCTGCACCGTCTCGACACCCCTTTGTATGGGCACCGCTTGCACCGACGGTCGGCGCCGTTAAGGATCACGTTGCGCTAGCCTGGGTCTTCGTCTTGGAAGCTGGCTTGACTGTGCTTCCGGTTGCCTTCCTCTTGATCTTTTCTCTCGAGGCCGCCCCTGCTGCGATAAGCAATAGTGCTAGCAGGTCTCTCCATTTCTTTTCTTGTTTTGCTTGTAGAACGCTCCTTGCATACTGGCGGAAGTGGGAAATACGTCTTTTGTGACGAATTCGACGATTCTTATGATTGACTGTCTCTCAGCATTCAATTTGCCCTTGGCTAGCAATATTTCTGTTTCTTCCGCCGATGGTTACAGTTTCTTCCTGCTGCACCATGTTGAAACGCGTGTAACCACTTCCTGAAGTTCCTCTTCTCTGAAGTTCTACCCTCTTGTTTCCGACAACCAGGATTACGATATTGTCCGCGTACGCGATTGGTTCACATTTTGACGAGCTTGTCGCAAGTTCAGTCAGCAAGTCGTCGAATATGAGATTCCAAAAGCTCGGTCAGTACCGATATCTCTGCAGGCATCCTTTCGTGACGGGCTTGCTGACGACTTCGTTTTTATTAGTGATATGCACGGTTCTTTCCGAGAAATAGCTCCGAGTTAACCGGTACAGGTTATCGGGACAGCCTCCCCTCTTTAACTCGTGCAGCACGTTCGGCCATCGTCGTTCGTATGTTGTCGAAGGCGCCTGATATATCGAGCGCAATTGTAAGAACGTATTTCTTTTCGCTCATTTCTCAGATCTTCTCGCGTAGCTTAGCGATTGCGTTTCCCGTCGATCTTCCGGGACGGAAGCTGTATAGACGATCCGAAGTCATCTCGTGTTCATGGAAGATGGTTGTCATTGTGGTAGACTTAGATTCTTCAGATAACTTGTCTATCATGGGGAGCAAACAGATTGGTCTGTAAGACTTTCAGCTACTTCTTTTCCGATCCAGCCCCTTTGGAATGGTGATGACATTACCTGTTTTGTAGCGACTTGTGAAGACCCTCCAGATGAGGCAACCGGTCATGAGTATAAGGAGTTCTTGATGTATTCCCTCCAGGTGTGCAAAATAACCTTTGCTTTGATTCGGTGCAGTTCGAAACGTTTCCCCTTCGTCAACCGCTTCACAGCGTCGCCGAGTTCCTGAATTTGGAGCGCTTGGATATCCTCGGTATTGGAAGGGGTTGTCATGTTTCTCCTAATCTCCGTATGCTTTGGTGTATCCGTTTCCTCTTGGTCGTTAGGTATGAAGGCCGGCAGCATAGCCGCTGCGGTGGAGCGTTGGAGGTATCACTTTGTAGCGTCCACAATGTGAATATCATCTCTTCTCTTCTGAGTTTACTCGTCACCGCTCTATAGGCAATCCCCAAGGCTCTTTGTTTCCTTCTTCGGTTACAAAGTCCCGCGAACTCTGGATTTTCGCCTTCGTCACCATTTTTGTATATTCCTTCCTGGTTTCCCGATACCGCAGCTTTTCTTGTTTCCTCGTTGCATGGACCTTAGCCCCTTGGTACTTCCTCCTTTGCTGATAGATGTTTCTCTTTGCTCGTATTGAGCTCCTCCGACCATCATAGTACGGACCTATTGTGCCATTTCTTCTTTGCAATGGCCGCGCCATTGGCTCTTATCATGGCTTTCTGCATTTGTTCAAGCATTCGATCAATATTCTCCACCTCCTCGATGGTTGTCTCCTGGAACGTCACTTTCTCCCTCACAACAATTCTTTGAAGCACCTCCCAATTGGCAATTCTCGTGATGTACGGTCTTTCCTGTAGCTGCGGTGGATTTCTTCTGTTCTTGAGATCAAGATGCGTCTCCAATATCCTGTGGTTACTGGAAGTTCCGTACTCGTGAACACCTCGATCTTCTACGAGCGGTATTACCTCCGGATTCGTCATCGTCACGTCTATATTAGTTAAATCGCCCTCGAATGTAGGAGCATGGTCTGGTTGGTTGAGAACATGAGAGCCGTACTGTACAATAATGGCCGCTGGAACTTTACCTCGGACATCAATTTTCCTCAATTTTCCTGCTCACCTGCAATTCACCTGCGGTGATTTGGCATTCGCGCCCATGCTGATGATAACTTTCTTCCCTCTGAAGCTTCTCAGTACTTTGTATAGTTGTTCTAGGCTAATTTCGATGTTTTCAATCGGCAAGAAATACTGGCTTACTACGTATATTTCCGTTTATCCATCACTAATCTGCACACATACACAGTGCGTTGTGCACAGTTCGGCGACTTCGATCGTTGTCATGTTCCTACTCCTTGCGGCAACATTTTGCCACATGTCCGTATCCCTGTCATTTATAGCAGTGACTGACTGCTATAACTAACAGAGTTTCCAAGATGGCGGCATGCTGGTCGGACGCGTGCACGTCGCTCCGCGAGCATTGATCGAAATTTTTGGGAAAATCAAAGAATTCGGGCGAAAGTTTGTGTTCAGTGGAAAGCTTGAGTGACGAGGAATAAGTGGAGTGTAAAAGTTCTGTGGAATTCGACGGAATAACACTTAAAAGTGCGAAAGATATATACGGCGTGGCGTGGCACGTGGACGCCATATAGAGAAGCCACATAGAAACGCGCGGCAGACGCGAAA